>CAJNOP010000470.1:48759-127089 GCA_905250075.1 Rotaria sp. Silwood1
GACCGAGACTGCCCGAGACCGAGACCAAGGCAAACTGAGACCGAGACTCTCGACCGAGACTGCCCGAGACCGAGACCAAGGCAAACTGAGACCGAGACTCTCGACCGAGACTGCCCGAGACCGAGACTCTCGACCGAGACTGCCCGAGACCGAGACTCTCGACTAAGACTGACCGAGACCAGCCGAGACCAAGACTGACCGAGCCTGAGAGGCTCGGTCTCGGTACATTCCTAAATAGACCTAATTAGATTTGAACTTAATCGAGAGTAAAAATGAAGAACAATTTCAATTCTATGAACAAATATTTTTCATATAAACTAAACTATTGAATATCTAACACTTTTCTACATTCTATTATTTTGAAAAATAATTTTATCATTAACAAAAAAAAACACGAAAATTATTATTAGTTAGATAAATTTAACATACCACAAGATTACCAATGACAAATGTAAAAAGAAAAAATGGTATACATGGCCAACCAGCACATTGAAGACATGTCCACATTGATTCAATCCATTCACCACATAATACACGAAAAACAATCCTTTAATAAATATATATATATTTATTTTCTATTAATTATATAAAATTAAATTATTTATATTTACATAAATGCATGAAAAAAATCAAAAAAATTCCATCTTGGCATATCTTTCTCAAATTTTATAGCATATTTTGGACCAAATAACTAGAATTTTTATAATATAAAATTTTTTTTATTATGTTTTAATATATTTTACCTGCATGCCCATAACAGCAAAAATAAAAATAATAATAACAAGAACTAATGTTAAATTTCCTAAAGCTCCAATTGTTTTACCAATAATTGACATCAAACGATTAAGTGTTGGCCATGATTTAGCTAATTTAAATACTCGTAACTTAAATTATAAAAAAAATTCAAAAATAAAACAATAAGATATTCAATCAACATACTAAACGAAATGATCGTAAAACACTTAAACCTTTTATATTTGCAAGACCTAATTCAACAAGACTAAGTGTAACAATAATTGCATCAAATACATTCCATCCATTTTTAAAATATTTTGCTGGTGCTTTAGCTATAATTTTTAATATTGCTTCAGCTGTAAATATACCAGTAAAAACATAATTTCCTGTTGTTAAAATACGTGTCATTTTATCACTTTGACCAGGTTGATCAAGTGCCATAAAAAATGTATTTAATATAATACATATTGTTATAAATAAATCAACAAATGCATCCAATATAAAAAAAGCTACACCTGCCTAGAAAAATAAAACTGATTTCTAATATCACAATAAGAAATCTTTGTACGGAATTTTAAGCTGGGATTATACGAATACTGAAAAGTGGGCGCATCCTCAGCCTATTGCCGCGAACACATCGGACTTGTACAGTATTTTTAACATTAATACAGTGATAATTAGAGATCTGCGGGACGAACTTTCTCGTATCCCGATTGTCCTGCGGGACGGGACAAACGGGATTCAGGACTGTCCCCCAATACTCTAGTTTTTTTCTATATGGTCCCGTCCTGAAAATTTTTCAATAGTTCCGAATCCTGTTTGTTCCGTTCTGAAAAATTATTGAAACCAAACCGATTGTCCCGCAGGACGGGACAAACGGGATTCGAAACAGTTCCGCAGTACTCTAGTGATAACAGAAAAAAACTAATTTTCAAATTTTGACTTGGAATTTTCTATATAGAATGCATAATTAGTTGAGAGCATGAACTCATTTGAGTATAGTCTCGATTCAAAGACAATTTGTCATTTGAAGAACTTCATTCATATTTTCTATAAGACAATAGTCTTTCCTATTTTTCAATAATGGTTTTTTTTTGTTCCTTTTTAGTAAAATAATATCATATTAAAAATTTTCAAATTAAAAGAAAATTCCTTATGATCATATTCGAAATCGTTTAACGAAAAAAAAAAGAAACGATTGATCTATTAATAGTATTCTCTCACATAAGAATATCTAATCGATTAAAAATTTCAAATCTTTTAAATTGAATAAAACATACTTGAAATTTTTGAAATAAATGTGATGGAAAATTCCATTCACAACAAATATTCCATAGAAATTTCATTGTTGGTCGATCACATGTATTAATTGTATCCATATCTGAAATGACGATGTTCAGATGTTTCTTATGATAATGTTGTAACTGCCGTGCATGCTTATTCGTATTTAGAAGTAGACGACACTCAATACGTGAACGGTGTCGGTCGTCATCATGACGATCGACTTTGTACAATATAGTGTGCTGTTCTAGATAATTCACCAAATCGAAACAAAACAAAACATATACAAAACTACAAACATGCATATTAAATAAATATAAAAAAAAAATTAAAATCATACGTGTATATTTTCAATTATTGTAGAACAAAAAAAAAATAATAAATTAGGGTATTTAAGGGAAAGAAAATTAAATTAAAAAAATAAACTTATTTGAGATTATATACAAAAAGAAAAAGAAATAATAATGGCATTCTTTTCTTTTTTTTTTGTCGTTTTCTATCTTACTCTAAAAATTGTAAATGGGTATGTATGGATATAAAATTCTAGGTATCTACTTTTAAACTAAGTGCAATAAAAAAAATTCTAGGATATGATTGTGATTTCTCACATATGTTTTCCTAGTTGAAATACGAAAAAACCTATCTATTAGATATGAATTTAACTTACTTTTGGATCGAATACTTGTTGTTTCAGATTTTGGACGTGATAATACTTCGCCAACATGTGAATATTTTATATGAGTTTTTGGTTGATAAAGCTGAAAAAAATTAACAAACATATAAAGAGAAAACAAAGAATTATCTATGAAAGTAAAATATAAAATAATGATGAATAATATTATTCAAAGAAGTTTATATATATAAATGCTGTATAAGTTTTATTAGAACGAATAGTCAGTCAAAACAAAAAAAAAACGACATTTTACGATCGTTTTTAGAAAATAACTTTTTATTACTAAACAATAGAAACATACAGTCTTCTGTTATAATCTTAACAATAGAAATGAGTAATTTCGATTTCATATTATTAAAAAGAAGCCGAACAGATTCTAGCAATGAAAAATTTGATTTCAATCGGAAAATCACCTGTCCAATAATATTTTCTTTCTGGGAAATGGATCATTTTGCAAAAAATAATTTATGATTACTAGGTTCCCAACTTTATACAGATACTATAACCAGATACGTACCCAGAATTTTGCTGAGGGGAGAACCCACCAGAGATGGACAAAATCGCACCGCGCCTCCCCGCGCCACTGCTCGCGCCTAGGCGCTACGCACATCTCTCTTTCTATTTGCTCTACCAATCAGTTTCTCAAACTCCACTGAATACCAGGATGCTCTAAGCGTGCGCTCATCGAAGCTCAGACTAGTGTAGCGTAGGCGTGAGCAACGGCGCGGGGAGGCGCGGTGCGATTTTGTCCATCTCTGGAACCCACTATGGAAAAATTACAAAAATTTGCTGGGAAAAAAACGTATACCTGTACCCCCCCCCCCCCCCCCCAGGGGCCTTCAGTCCTGAGGGGGGGGGGGGGGGGGGAGGTGAACCCCATGGGGCCCCCACCCCTTCGGTACGTGCCTGACTATAACAATATAACTGTGAAAAGAATGAAATCAGTACTAAATTTAATTTTTATGTCATTCAAAACGAATGGTTCATTTTTTTTTAATCCATTCTGCAACTTCATAATTCAATAACTTCTCTCAAAGTTTAACTTAATTGATATCATAAATAGCACTTATTTAAGCTATTCTCATGATTAATTTAATATCAAGTATACTAGATGATAGTGCCAAAGGGTATAAACTTAAAAAGAAAGTCTTTATGTCAATATATCTTATAGAATGCATACATTTGAATTTTCTATGATAACTTATGACTTGTTCATTTTATTTTACATTAGCATATAAATAACTCTTGTTTATATATATATATATATCTTTTAGTTCTACTGCTAATCTTATTTTTTTTTCTGATTAAAACATAGTTCAAAACTCGAGCTTTTTTTTCTTCTATTCTTCATCTTTCATAAAGATAAACAAAAGTACAATCTTAATTTACGGTAACAGTTGATTCATTATCTGCATTTTGTCGTTCAGATATATGAGAAATATTTCTTGGTCGTTGTTTTGATGATGTTTCATGACTTTTAATACTTATTGAATTTTGTTGTATTTCATCAAGAAATGGTATTGTTGTATCAAAACTTTGTTCTTCATCTATATTTATTGTTTGATTTAATAAAACATAACTTGAATTTTCAAATAATAATAATGGTAATGGTTGCATTGATTCTTTTTGTTCTTGATCATAATTCTAAAATAACACAAAAAAAAACAAAAATTTTCTTTTCAATTTTTTTTTAAACTTATTTTTATTACTGTTCGATTTTGATCATATTCAATTGAAAGACTTGAATATGATAATTGTCGATTTGGATTTTCAAAAAAAAGTTGATTTTCAATATTTTGATCTTCTATTTGATATAAATTATCAAATTCATATACTTTTCGTGCTTCTTCATTTTGTTGTTCAAGTTCATCTTTAACTTTACGTCGTTCACGTTCTTTTTTTTCAGCATTTACTTTTTGTTGTTGTTCTTGATATGACATTGATACAATAGCTAAGATTAAATTTACCAAATAGAATGAACCAAAAAATATGACAGCAACAAAATAAAAAAAATGATAACGACCAGCAGCTGTCAATATCTTTTATCAAAGAATAAAATAGTTTAAATTTCAATTAAAAAAAAAACAAATATTTTCTTACCAATTGATAAAGATTTTCCCAATAATCTTGTGTCATTAATCGAAAACAAGATAACATAGCCCAACCATAACTATCAAAACTATAGAAAACAAATATATATATATATATTTATAATAGATTAAAATAAAATATTATACCTTGTATATCCAAAATCAGGACTATAAAGAAAAGAAAAGAAGCATTTTAATTATTAACAAGATTAAAAAAAAAGAAAAGTAAAAATTTACTTTTTTCCTCGATCTTTCCAACAGACATAACCTTTCGGACATTTTCGACTTCCACTAGCATTTCCACAAAGTACATAATTATCATCTTCTTGATACCAATAAGCTATAAAAATAATGTATTATATACTATTCTCTGCATCTACATAAACCTTTGCGACTTAACAATTTATTAATAAACATACTTTCGTTAGCAATTTCATTTATATAAGATTCATATGACATATTAAAACCAACTGTAGAAAAATTTGAATTATTTAAAAATGATTCATAAGTTGGTACACATTTTTGTCGTAAAACTCCCATGTAAAGCTGTAAGCCTACCTAATAAAAATGACAAAAAAATAAAAATAAAAACTTAATTTTTTCATATAAATAAATCTATAAAATATTCAAACCAAAGCAAATATAGATAGAATAAAACTTGATAAAACAGTAACATCTCGTAAACAAATAAGAGATTGTATTAATGCATCGACAATTGTTTTTAAACCTAAAAAAAGAAAAATAATTTCAAATTTATATATTCAATATAATATCATACCTGGTACAACAGCAACAGTTTTCAATGCTCTTAATACTCGAAAAGTTCGAAGTACTGAAACATTTCCCAAATTAACAAAAAATGTAATATATCTAACAAAACATATAAGAATTCATATGTTTTCTTTTATCATATTACATATAGTTTAATACATACGCTAAAGTAATGACAATAAAATCTAACCAATTCCATGGATCACGTAAAAATGTAAATTTTTTAAGAATAAATCCACGTGCAACACATTTTGTTAATGCTTCAAGTGTATAAATTATTGTAAAAACATATCTATTTTATTATTTAAACAAATGTTACATATTAAAATAAAAAAAAAAAAAAAAAAAAAAAAAAAAGGAAAAGAAAATATTTACTCATTTGTATCAGGTACATTTTTAAGTGTCATAAATATACAATTAGTTAATATTGTAAGTATAACAAATGTACTAAATAATGAATGTGTTAATATTCGTATAGCTAAACGACGAAGACAACTAAATGGAGAAAATATAAAACATGCTGGAGTTGAACTAAATCGAAATATTGTTTTATTTCGATTAACAACCATAAATACCTAAAATAATAATTATAAAAGGGCAAACTTTAACTTCTTTTTTTTTTTTATTAGAAAAACATTACATATTCAGTTCGATAATACCAATCAATTTCTTCAATTGGTTTACCAATAAGTTCAGCAGGAAATTTTGTTTGTAATATTCTTGGTAATGTTTGTCCAACTGCTAATTCTTTATTTGGTTTACGTTTTAAATATAATTGTTCATATTTAGATGATTTTGTCATTGAATTATATTGTTCACTATCGTCTTCACGTATTATTTGTCGTTGTAATCGTTCAGAAGCAAGACGTTCAGCTTCTTCTTGTCGATAACGTTCAATACGATGTAATGATTCGTGTGTAAACTCGCGAAAAACAATCGAGTTGTAATCCATCCTTATTATCGACACTTACCATCTGTTTATACATACTTTATTAATAATATAAATAATAATAATAAACAACAACAACAATTAAAATAATTATCTCGTTGAATAACATTGATAACTAAGATAGTTATAAAAGCAAAAATAATAAGTAAAAAAAAAAAAAAAAGTATAATACAAATCGAAAAATGATATAATCATCATTAAGTAGACTCTTCTCTCTCTCTTTCAGTGTAACAGATGTTCACAAGTATGAAAAGAAAACGAAATATTCGAGGCTTTTTTTTTTCTTATTGTTTGATCTATTGACTTACACATAGATTTCATTCGATGTTTCATATTATTGTATACGTCTCTTCTTCTTTTTGTCTTTTTGATAATATATTCTTGTTCACACTTTGATCAATCAATGACTAATTCTATGTAGTGAAATGAATGACTAGAAGAGGATAGTTGCGCGTTAACAACTTAAATAGATTGATTTAGAAAAGGGTGGTGAACATCACGCAGCAACAAAACGTCGTCTTCATCTATCGTTTATTTAATCTTATCCCTTTTTTTTCTTTTACTATCTCTTATTATCATCATCATCTTCATCTTCATCTTCTTCTTCGTTCCATCTCAGATCTCTTTTGAACAATTGTTATGTATAGATCAAGAAAAAGAAAACGAGAAAAAAAAAAGAAGATATGTAAAGACTTTAGGGAATAGAGTTTTAACTATGATTCTCAATACATTGACAATCGGATGCTAGAAGAATATCGATCTATCTATCTATCTGTTTTTTTACCAATTGCTAATCGTTATTGAGATCTGAAGCTCTAAAACCGTATCGGCTGACTATTGAATATGTCTCGTTAACTTAATATTGATGTTCGTTTCGTTTGTCCTGTTCATCGATATAAGGTCAACGAGAATTTCCTATGTTACTATCATTTCTTCATCTTATTGTTTTCTTTAGCTGAAAAAGGAGAATGAAACAGTGAGTGACGAAGAACTGATGACAAGAGAGAGAGAGAGAGAGAGTAACAATCCAACAGTCACGCATATGGGTCCGGATGATAGTGATGATGACGACGACGAAAGAGAGCAGCATAACGTTCCTAAATCTGATTTCTTCGTTGATTAGCATATCTAATAAAATGCTTTGAATAATAGGCCGACTACAGGGAAGAAAAGAGAGAGAAAAGAGTAGCGAGTCGTTTCTTCGTTCAATATCAAGTTCAGATCGTTCACATCTTAGCTGTCAGTCAAGGCAAAAAAGATAACAAAAGAATATTAAAAACATCAAGAGAGAGAAAAGAAGCAAGATCTTATAGAACAATTTTCGAAAAAAAAGAAAATTTATTCCAATTCAATATCTTAATATAATTATGCTTTCAACAACAACAAAAAAAAAAATTACTTCTTTTTTTTTTTCTTGTTGTTTTTATATTTTTAATGAATTCAATAATAAAAAAAAAAAAAAACTACTTGTTATTTTGTTCTTCATGTCATATTTTAATATTAGAATTATGTAAGAAACTGTGCAAAAAACAGAATATGTCATATTTTGACATCTCAAGAGATTTAACATTATGTTCATAATTTTATATTATTCTATATCAATAAATTTTGATGTTCTAAATTAAAATATTCAACTTGAACAAAACATCAAAACAAAAAAAAAAGAATTTTCTTTTCTCTTCATAAATATACAAGTATTTCGATCATTTGCATATCCGTACATTATATTATTATATTATTAATCATCTCACGACTAAATCCGGAAGGAACAAACTTAACATGAATTTTAGTTACTATTGTTTTGATTAGATTTTAAAATAAGAAAATCAATTTTATTTATATTCATAAGAAATTAAGAGTTGTCTATAAACATTTTATTATTATTATTATTTTATTTTAAAAGAGTTTGTTTAATTGATGAAATATTGTTGTTTATTTTGTTGAATAATATTCATCAAAAAATAAAACCAAAAAAATGACATTATTTACTTGAGTCTATTAAACAAATACAGACACATCATATTACATTATCGTTATTCACTAATGTCATTCATTTGCACGTTTTTTTCCATTCAATGTCAATAGTAACAATGACGTGAAGAAGAGATGAAAAAGAAAAAATCCTATATATATAGGTTAGCTTGCTATTGTCACCATCCGTTTCCACTTAATTCAATAGGACTATTCGATATTTTAAGTGTAGTCACTACGATTGATGTATATGCATAGTGATGTATAGTTATATATAATTATTCATCAATCTGTTCTTGTTCTATACATTTTTGATTGACAAGAAGGTGTATGGAACACGTATGTCAAGCATACAATTAATACATAAAGAATCTATTGATAAATTCTATTGAAATAAAATTTTTTTTTGATTTTAATTCTAATATTTTACTACTATATAAAGAAAATTGATTGATTATATAGTAGTCATATTTACATTAGAAACTTATAAATTTTAACCTTGATACGATTTTCGATTAATAGATATGAATAATAAATAATTATACAAGCCAATGAAATATGAATCGATAAAAATTAATAGCAAGAATCTTCATTTTGATTATCTAACTATTATATTCTATTTATGATTTAATGTTTCTTTTTTCTGTTTTCTTCTCTTATTACTCGATTTATAAATAAATAGAAGCCGTAAAGATGATAATATTCTAGAATAGATGTCAAATATTCATAAAGACGATGATGATATTGTTCTAATCTTTCTTTTTTTTTTGGCTGATTAAAGATTGAGAGAAAATTTATACTATAGAAAAGAAAGTAACTATTCCGTCCAATAATTTCACATACACATGTATTCTTCTAAGGCTTCGTATTCGTCGTCTAATTGACGGTTGTGTATTGAAAGTTGTCCATAATCATCATCAATATTCATACTGCGAGACAGTTGTTGCGTCGCGTCGGCTTATATGTAACAAGTTCTTTTTTTCTTCTTCTTTATAACACGAAAGAAAGTGTTAGAATATGAGTGAGATGCCATATTGATTCAATACAGCATCCTAACACTTAGTGATGGGGAAGCCGAATAATGATGACAGGTACACTTGAAATTTTCTTACATTTTAACAGACACTATTTGTCATCTTTTATTATTTTTTTTCTTTTAATCTTTTTTTTTTTTATTAGTCAACTTGTTGATCGTACATCTTCACCATCACCAATTCAACCTTTACCTCCACCACCAACTGACTTTGATATGAATTGGCCGACAACATTAAGTCAATCGGAGCCAAGTTTTCAATCTCGTCAAAGTCAATTATTAAATCGTTTATCATCTACTGCTTATAATTCATCATCTTATAAAGTATCAATTGGACACGAAACTGTTAATATAACAGAAATAGCTCGTCATCGTGAATCATTATCAGATCAAACAATACCAATGGTAAATGTTAATGAACGTCGTCGATTGTCTACATCACGAAAGGGTGCTAATATAATAAGTTTATGT
The DNA here is from genome assembly GCA_905250075.1 of Rotaria sp. Silwood1. Lineage (NCBI taxonomy): Eukaryota > Metazoa > Rotifera > Eurotatoria > Philodinida > Philodinidae > Rotaria > Rotaria sp. Silwood1. The sequence goes on from CAJNOP010000470.1 coordinate 58,734, forward strand.
TTTATGTGTTTTGTTTCTGCTTCACTTATACTTATTGCTATATCAACAATGAATTTAATGTTAAAAACAAATTCTATACATAATCATGATATGATTTCTCATTTAGCTAAATCAATGAATATAACAACAAATATTATTTATATGATAGCAACATCAATACCTATAACAGATACAATATCAAATCTTATTATACCAACATATGATCGTTGTATACGTGAATTAGCTACAGTTATATGTTTAATAATTATTGTATTAAATTGTTTTTGTGTATTAATATTTAGTATTGAAATATATCTTGGTTGTAATATAACAAAAGATAAATTAAATTCTTATCGGTAAATAATTTTCTTTTATTAATATTTAAAAAATATATATTTATTTATTTTTTTAAACATTTCAATTTTCATAGTTTTACTTATTTATTCAATTCTTCAACATCACGTTTTATTGCTATATGTAGTTTTTATGCATCAATACCAGCATTTATACTTGGTATGAATAATGAAAAATATTTCGAATCTTTTTTGTTTTTTTTTTAATTGAATTATTTTGTTTTTTAGTTATGTGTTTATTTATATTATTAAATATGTCACTTATACCAGCAATAACATCATTAATTGTTCTTGGTTTTGGTCTAATATTTATTCTTATGACACTTTTAACTTATTTTTTAACATGGCAAAATAATAAATTTAATGGTAAATTAGGTGGAATAAATTCATCTATATATCATACAATTGATGGAACACATATATGTGATGGTGATATTGATATAGCTAAAACTGATGAACTTTCAACACTTGTATAAAAAGAAGAAAAAAAAAAAAACGTTTTTTTTTGTTTTTGTTTTTGTTTGATTGATGTATATTTAACAATATAGATAAAATAGAATTGTCTAGATTATTTGTTTATTCATAGATCATGAATAACATACTTATTCTTGAAAGTTGATAGAAAAATTTTATTATATGATATGATAAACGATATTTAATAATTAATTTTATTGTCTGAAACTTTATAAAGTATACAGACAAGGTATTTCTTCTTTTTTTTTTTTTATTATTTTATTGGTTATTTTTCAAGAGACGCAATATAATCGAACTTGAGACATTAAATTTTACTTTGATGTATCAATTATACCTGTGTAACCTCTATGTACTTTGAAATAATATCGCTTCAAGTAGTCTAGAAGTAATGCAAATTTTTTTTTCTTTCTATGAAGGATTTTGTAATATGATTTTACTCTGAAAAAAATAATGATTTATTCACGTGAAAAATAAATATTTTGAGAACTCTGCAGACATTATTTTCACTTTTTTATTTGAATATAATACCATTAAAGTTCTTTTGCGAAGATTATTCTTTGTCATGATTTAGATTTTTTCAAAAAAAAAACAAAATCATTCTTTAATTTATATGCATTACGTGTTTGATTAAGTTTATATTGGATTTTTTTTTTTTTTTGTTTTGTCATATGTTTGTTTTTATGAAATCATGAGCAACAAACACACAAAAAAGAAAAAAAAAAAAACGAGAAATTTATTTAATAATATGCAACACAGACAGAACATGGAAGAAGAAGAAATAAACGAGAAAACAAAATACCTTAAGCCAAATAATAATATTAAAAATCGATACTGTTTCACGCCGTAATGACATTTGACATACGAAACAACAGTAATTATACAGAAACACACATACATATACATATATATATTTATATATATAGAGAATGAGTGTAATAAGTTGAGATCGTCGCTCAATTACTCTAAAAGTAAAAGCACTGTTTTCGGTGTACAGAAAAAAGAAAAAAAAAAATTTAAGATCAAAGAAAATAATAATCATAAATTTTATATCAAGATTTTGATGGATGATGGAAGAATTTAGAAAAAAATCTTTGTGTTAATGTTTTTGTTGATACTGATGAATTAATTAATGTTTGAGATGAATTTGATAATGAATTAATATGTTGTTCATCTGTTATTGGTAATGATATTGTTGCTATTGAATGTGGTCGAGATGAACAATATGTTAATGATGAATCTGTTGATGTTAATGATGATTTTCGATTTTTATATAATTTATCACAATTTAATGATGGATCTATATCATTAATAGTTTTATTTGGTGGAACATTTAATGTTGTATGATGTTCATTATATAATAAATGACGATTATTTATATCATTTTGTTTAATTTTTGTTTGATTTTCATATGATGATGAAGTTAATATAGTTGAATTAGAAACAATATGTTTTTTATGATTACGATTTGTTTTAGATAATAATGATGATGAATTTTGTGATAAAATTTTTTCTCCATCATGACTACGACGAACATTTACAGGATATTGTATATTTTCATTACGATAACCATGATTAATAAGACTATATTCTTTCATTTGTTGTATTTTAAAATCAAGTTCATTTATAAAATCTTTCGACATGATATTTTTATTACCAAGAATAGAATTATGATGATATATTTGAAGAACTAAATAGACAAAAAAACAAAAAAAAATTGTTTTAAAAAGAAATTTTTCTATATGAAATATATATCTTGTGAAAATGATCATGAGAATTTTATTGCACTTGACTTTTATAAGGTTTTATTCTACTTTTATGAAATACTCTCGAAAAATAATCATTGAAAGTTAATATTTAATTTCAAGTTAATTTTTTTTCTCTTATATATAGAAGAAAATATTGTTTCAAATATTCATCTGTTTCATTAAAGTTAATAGTTAATTTGAACCTATTTCTTTTCCATAGATTAATTCATTTCTTTTTTTTTTTTTTGTCTTACAATACAAAAGATTTTAAAATCTTTTATTTATACCTCTTTATCTCAAGATTAAATATGATTATTAAAAGTTTTTTAGCCGTATATCCTACTTATATTTTCTTCTCAAAATGACATCTCATTTGTCTATATTCAAAGTCATAAATAATAAAAAAAAAATAAAACATGCATACTGAATAACCAGATTAAAAATAGACTTAACTGTCACTTTTTTTTTTCCTCCCTACATTCTCATAATTTAAACAATTATTATCATTAAGAATATATTTCTATTGATGTGTTGGCCTTTAGTTATATAGACAATAAAATAAAAAATAAAAAATCAGTGAAAAACAAAAATTTCTTTCGTAACGACGTCAATTTTTTTTTTTATATCAAATTCATTTGTCAATGTTGAATAAAAAAAATGAAACCATAGTAGTTATTAATCATCGAAAGAAATTTAGATCATATAATATTATATTTTATTTGTATCGAACGAAATTTTTTCTTTTTTTTTGTATTACTTACATTTAAGTAAATTTATTCTATGACAATAATGTTTAATAATATATTTTTGTTGTAGTGTTGATTTGATATCTCTATATGTAGATAATAATAATAATAATAATCGATATTTGACGAACGATGTTCTAGTAGGCGTCATTACAATGACAAAACCAACATCAACGCCAACAATGTACAATAGATGGCTTTTGATAAACGATTAAACATTAACTAATTTTAATTAATTTAACTTTTTTTATGATATTATTTATTAATATAAGAAAATTTTTTTTATTAATTCAAACACAAACATCAATAATCTAGAATAATATTATAAGAAAAACTTTCAAAACATGTCTAAGTATACAAACAAAAAAAAAAAAAAGAAAGAATTAATTACCATTGTTTAAAAAAAAAAAGGGAACATAGTTATATTTATAATTTTAACTATGATACAAAAATAGACATGATATTTAATATTTGTCTTACAATTATAATACATGTCCCTAAGTATATCGTTCTTAAATATTTATTTTCTTTTTGTTTAAGTTTTATATTAAAAAACAAAAAAAAAACATTTCACTTAGACGAAATGTTTTAAATTAAAAAAAGTAATAATAATATATATTTATAATACATAAGAGTTTTATTCATATAAATATTTTTTTATCAATTTTTAATTTTTCTCATATATATATATACCACTAAAAAAAGAAAATGTACTGTTTGGCTTGAATTGTTTATTTTTCTATATTACCTAGATAAGATAATATACAACATCATTTTCTTCTTAATTTTATTTCCTAGGTTAGAAATAGAAAACCTAATATATTTGATTAAAATATATATACACATGCAATTTTTCTTTCTTGTAAGTCGACTATAATTTAGAAAAAAAAAAAAAATATATATATATATACTAACTGAACTTTGTTTGTTCAACCTGAATTTATATTTATATATGAAAATGTATGTTTAATTAGATATTTTCTAAAAAAAAAGTGTTTTGTTACTCTAACTTAAATATATACATATATATACATGTGAATTGTCTTGCTAACTATAATAATGAACTAGCTGAGTGACTACTTGCAATGACGAACAGTAAAAGACGAGTGACAATATAGAAGGAAACTAGCAGTACCGAGACAGACACACTTTTTTTTTTATATATTTTTCTTCGTTCTATTTCTCTTTATTCGGTCCAATCTCGTCGTTGTTTTCTTTATGTTCTGTATGTCTGATTCTCTTGATTTTTTTCTTTTACTCTCTTTTATATGCTTGGCGTCTGTCTGTCTGTCTGTCTACGATGATATAATGTCTGATCGTCGTCATCACCATCATCATCATTCTCTTGCTCGACGTACTGTTGAGTATGTCTCGTCATATCAATTTCCGTTATCAACAAATACACTAGACAGAAGCCATCAACTATTTCTTTGACTAATTGTTGATACAAAAATAAAGTAAAAAAAACTGGCTATTCAAATAGAAGTAAAACAAAACAAAAATGTTTATAATCCTTTAAATTACTCACATATCTTAAATAAAATAATATAAAAACAAAAAAAAAACGGAATAGATATATACTTTAATAAACAAAAATTACTTTCTTAGATTTTCTTTTTTTTTAAAAGGAATTAATTATTCTTAATATTAACATAAACAAAAGCTATAAATAGAAAATAGACCAATGATAATATGAATAGTGAATTACCTTATAAATTTTCTTTTTTTTTTTTTATATTCTGTAAGTTGGTAATACGTTGTGATCTATTTTTATCCATTACTTAACATTGATAGTAATCAAAAAAAAAATATAAGGACAAAAAGAAGAAAAAAAAAAAAACGTATCGTTTGTCTGGACGTGTTTTATGTCAATAAATAGCAAAAGAAAAAAAAACACTATGTATTAACGAAATATAAATAGGAATGTTTTTTCAAACTTATACTAATATTGATCATAATAAAAATGTTTTCTTCAATTAATTTCTATCATTCCAGACAATTCAGAATGTAAAAATAAAAGGTCATATTGTACTCGCTAGACATATCAATAGAATACTTTATTTTATTTGTTGTTCTGATAAGAAAAAAACAAAAAAACTAATAATCAGTAGAAATAGTATTTTCTAATATATTACATATACATGTTTTTTTTTTCCATGACAAAAAAAAAAAACAATCAAAGTAATTATTGATTAATTTATCGATCTTTGAATGAAAACTAACATTAGACAAACAACACATTTTTTTATGTCTATGTTTTGTTATTCTCAAAAGTAATATAATTATATTTGTACTGAATACTTTCCTACTTGTTTTTTTGTTGTTGTCCGTCAAAACAAAAAAAAAACAAACGATTATCTACATTCTTAAGATATTATAATATAATAAATTAGAATTTCTATGATATAACATATAGGACATAATTTCCCTTTTTTCGTTTAAAGAAAAAAAAATTATTTTCTATCGAAAATCATTTGTTTTCTGTTGAACTCAATGAACTTCGATATATATATTATAACATACGATGCATACAAAAAAATTGTTTTTTTTACTTATATAAGAAACTTAGAAATAATACTATTATAGTTTCTAGACTATACCATGCGGAAATTAATATGAAAATTAAATGCTACTAAATAACGCACAAAAAAACTTCGTCTAGAAAATTTCTTTTTTTTTTTTTGTTTTTTTTTTTCTTCCCGTCCGTATCTCTCAAATGCTCTTACCAAGGCCATTTTTGTTGTCGCTGTCAAGCCGACTAAAAATACTCCCTACTTAATTACATGACACTTGAGTTCTTTTTTTTTCCGTTGTCTGCTTTGTACAAATAAAATAAGTTGTCATGCAAACTCCAGGTATTAATAAAAGCAAAAGAAATTACTATGGAATCTAATTTTTACAAGAGTTTTTAAGAAAAAAAAAAATATATATATATATAGTTTTTTATACAAAGACAAAAACAATGCCAATTTGTTTTTTGGGTCTTGAATTATCGAATTAACACTGATCTATTAAATAGTCTAATAACAGAGGTTAAAAAATTAAATTAACTTCTTTCATCATCAATTCGTTGACTTAGTACATATATATATATGCATATCTGTTGTCCGACAGACTAAATAAAAACATGTAACTAACCGTCTCTGTTGTTGCCACCGACATCGTCTAGACAGTGATGTAATAATCAATGGTGAAGTCGAAGAAATGAAATAGTTTAACACTTCAGTATGTAATGTTGTTGGTTTTTTTTTTTTAAAATAATCAGTAGATAAATAAAAATGATTGATGTCTAATAAACAAATGTATCAAGGTGATATGTATGTCGTGTTTCGTTGGGACTAAATTTAGACTAATATGCGTTATTATTTGATAAAAAAAAATTTTCCCATGGGTTAAACTATTCTGGTAGATGACACACAGAAAACATTTTCTATGTAACCTTATGATCTTTTGTTATGAAAAAAAAAAAACAATTATATATGACAACAGCTTTGTTGTTTTTGCTTTTGGACTTTAGACTAGACATCAATGTCGGATGTAGAAATATATTTTGTACTTTTAAATAGAGAACTTTAAAATGCAAACATATAAAGGTAAGGAACGAGTATTTTGAGACAACATTATTGTACTTGAAAAGAGATAAAATTACAGACGAATATATTATTAAAGAAAAATAATTTTTGATAATTTGTGAAAATAAAAAATATAGTCATGTCAATACATGAGAATAGAATATAAATAAATTTTTATTAAGTTCATAGGTTCTTTTGTAAAACCTTAAAAATGTTTTTATATGATTTCGTCTATTTCTATGGTAACTTACCAATAAGTGCAATAATAACTTACATGTCAACTTGATCAATAAATCGATCTAGAATAAATATGTATATATATGCATTCGTTATGTAATGCAAAATATTAAGTTTATGTTAATTATTCATTGAAATTTTCTCAGTAATAAATAGTAACTACCCACGTGAATTATAGGATTATAGGTTCTTGTAATCGACCATTATTGAAAGTTGTTCGATTTCATGATCAATATATTCATATAAGCATATTTTCATCATATACTTTGACATCTTCTTCTTATTTCTTTTTTTTTAAATATTGTAATATTTTATATTTCATCCCATAATTTAACATACAAATTTTTTTCTTTTTGTTATTTTCATTCATTCATATCACAAATAAATAATTGAGCAAATAATATTTAATCTTTTTTTTTTTTTTAAATCTTTATTACAGACGACGGTATAGAAGAAGATAGTAAAAGAGAAAAAAAAAAAATCATGGCATCGCATGTTTATATCTGACAAAAAAAAGAAAGTAACCGGTCAAATTTTCTGAGTATCAACGATCTGACATATAGAAGTAAAGTATGAGACAACAAAAAAAAAAAAATAGATGATAAAGACATCACGCTGTATACACAGATAATCAAACGAAAAAGTTCACATTATACGTTTTTTTTGATAATACACCGGTAAGAGAAGCACCATCAGTGGATACTCACACACACACACTCTCACAGAAACGAAGAAATGAAAGCAAGGCAGAAACACACTGCTGGAAGAGCACAAGAGCGACTTAAAGGTTTTTTTTCTCTGTAGAGAAATTCGTTAATAGAGTAACAAAAAAAAAAATACTAGAAGAAAGAATTGTAGGAAGGCTTTTGTGTTTTTTTTTTTATAAATCGAGGCCGGAAGAAAAAAATATACTATCGAATCAATATTCGCTTGTCATAGATATATCATTTGTTGATGTTGTTACTTGATATTGTCCTGGAATAGTTGGTAGACTCATTGAATACATATATGGAGATTGAACATAAGCCTATTAACGAACAGAAAAATGTTTTTTTTTTGTTTAGTCAATAATTTACAAAACAAAATACATACTCCATTAATTAATTGTCCACCTGTTTGATGACTAGTACCATGTGTATAAAATGTTGGATAGAAAGATGATGATAATTGCTTAAAAATAAATAATTCAAAATTTTAAATTATTTATTAAAATTAATTTACCTGTGGTGGTAATGATGCAGTTTGTGGTACTAAATAAGTACCAGTCATAGGAAGAAATGGCATCTACATATCAAAAATAATACAAAAAACAAAAAATTAATATATAAAATTTACATTAGTTTGAACAGGAAAAAATAAAGGTGGATAGACAGTTTGTGAAGTTGATATTGGCTGTTGTTGTTGTTGATGAAATGGTGTTGATATTCCATTAATTCCTATTCGTGAAGGTGTAGGTGGTGGTGTCATAGTTGAACCATTCGTAGGATAATAAGATGAAGGACCTGAATATAAAGATCATATTTATTAGGGCTGTACCGATCACGCTCATGCTCACGTGAGGGGTGGTCGCTCACGTTCATATGAGCGCACATGAGCGTGAGCGGTGCAGCCCTACTCATATGAGCGTGAGCGACCATCCCAGGGTTGGAATCGGTCCGGCCGGACCGGACCGAACCGATTGAAGAAATCAACCGGGCTGGTAAAGACCGGAATTTCACCAGTTGAAATTTTTCAAAAATCTTCTTTGTTAATCCTGTCTTTGACCATAAAAACTAAGGTATCACATGTTTTTTCTGTCAGAATAGGTAAAAAAGTGCTCAAAACATATGTTAGATTAATCGTTTTTCCTGAGGTTCTCTTTAAAAAGATTCATTATGATGAGCGTCTTTTACATGCGCCTTAAACTATTTCATATTTGGAGCGATTTTTTCTAAACATCGGTTTTCAAAAAAAAAATTCGATGTTTTTCCACCGGTTGGACATGTGATTCCAACCGGCCGGACCGGACCATTTTAATATTTCTCAACCGGTTCCACCCCTGGATCGTCCTTCACGTGAGCATGAGCGTGAGCGAAAAAGCGCTCACGCTCATATCAGCGCTCATGAACGTGAGTGGTACAGCCCTACGCTCATGCTCAGGTGAGGGGTGGTCGCTCCCGCTCATATGACTAGGGCTGTACCGGTCACGCTCATGTGCGCTCATATCAGCGTGAGCAGTACAGCCCTAATATTTATTAAGGCCTCCCCCCCCCCCTCCTCTTCAAAACATCAGAATCATGGAAATCGAGATATATACATAGGAGTATAGCCTGTCATTTGTCCTTAAAAATTTTTCCTTGGTACCTCCGTTTTTCTCAAAAATTGTTTTCTTTTTTTCTCAAAATTGTAGTCGAACGATGCAGCCACCCCCGAAAAGTCAAATTCTTTTTTTTTTTTGTTTGAAAGAGCATCAAAAATTGCAGCGCCTATGACGATCCTTTTTTTTTTAATAAAAAGCTTATATTGAAAAGTTATTTGATAACGTAAACATCATTGTTTTTTTTGAGGGACTGAATTTCTTGTTTTCGTTATTAAAAATAAGAAAAGGACCCGCATAGGCACTGGATCCTGACATGCTCTTTCTGAATCATCCATAGAGAAATTTGAGGGCCATGATAAGCTTTTTTTCGACTCTTGTTAAGTTCGTATCTACCTTACATATCCGGATAGGAGGCTGAAAATTTTATCACAGACGTACTTTTATATTCCTCAAAGTTTCATGCTAGAGCTGAGATCGATTTTTGAGGGAAGACGTCCTTAAGAAAATTTAAATAAATCATATACATTTCGAAAAAAAAAAATCATATAATTGGTTATATACCTTGAAAAATTTTCACAAAAAACACTGATATGTTATTGACATCGAAAATATTCTGATTACCTTATCAAGGTATCGATTTCTCTTCTTTTTATAAGATATAACTTTTTCTCATATCAAAATATTCATTTGATATTCTATACTTTTTCTTTTTCAATCATAAAAATAAAAATTTCATACTTGTTAATGATGTAATACTATTTTTTTTATAAGCTGGTGCTAATATAATTGAATGATTTTGAAATGTAATTGGTACAATAGCATGTTGCCTTAATACATCTAATGCAGTATTATCATTAACAAATGAAATAAATGCAAAATGTCTAAAAATTTAAAAAATTAATTTTCTACATAGATGAAAATCTTATTAAAGTATTAGCAATTTTTAAGAGATTAGGAATACTTTTGAAATACTATTCAAGATTAATAAGCAGTTTTTTACGATAATTACAAAATAAAACCCAAATTCATATTCACGTTCTCGTAAGACTCCACATCGAATTATACATAATTCGATTGTTTTCAGTCATAAATTAGCATCATATTGCATAGTCGCTGAGTATTCAAAATCCTAAGATATTGTCAATTAGATGCGCAGTTTCATGAGAATCTTTGCTTTCATTTTTGAATTTCAGATATTATAAACAAGTTTTAAAGTCATAAATCTCTCGAAGAGCTAGTTTTTCAATCATTTTGACTGGACAAAAAAGAAAAAATTTCTGAGAGATCTGCAAAATGACGTTTTTCTCGTCCCGGTGTTTATTATAGCTAAAATTTTCTATTTTCACATACAATATAACCTCTATATGTAAGCAACTCCTTATACTGAGCACTCTGTGAGCCGCCCGAGTGAATTTTGCTGGAAATGAGTCTCTCGATTATGAGCACCTCTTCATTCTGTTAGTGAGCGCATTTTATTGGTCCTATGAGCAATAACAATCTCTATAATATGAGCAATATATATTCTATAATTGACACATCGAATGATTTAATGTCATCTGCTTTATTAAAAATATGCAAAGGATACATATTTAACCAACATAGACTAATCGAACGTACTCTTAAAAGAAAAAAAATTACTTAGTAATGTTGTAAAAATTTGTTTTCTAGAGCAATAGAAAAGATATGTATGCTTGTTCTTTGTTATTATCGAAAAAATTAGTTAGGAAATTTTGATCTATTTGTCTTGAACGTTTTCATAATTTGCGATTCTTGAGAAACTTCGGAAAAATTACATTTCCGTCAACTATAAGAGCAACTTCCGTTCTATTAAACATAATGAAAATTTTTCATCATGCAAAAAAAAAAAATTTTTAAAACATACGTATTTTCTTTTGCAATTATTTTAACATCATGTACAGGACCAAATGTTTGAAAACAATGTTCAATTTCAGCACTAGTTGTCTAATAAATAATAAAACGAAATTTCTTTTCTTTTTTGTTGATAAATAAAATTTACTTCACGAGGAAAATTTTTCATAAATAAACGATTAGCAATTAATTGATTTTGTCGTGGAATTTTTGAATCATTTAATTTATTTATAAAATTTAAATGTTCTTGACTCGGCATTTTATTGCCGGTCGTATGATTAATATCCATTGAATTAAAATACACTAAAGAAAATGAATAAAGTAGATTCGATCTAAAATTAAAAAAAACAAAAAAAAGACAACGATCACATTTTCGTTTTCGTCCGATTTGATTTTTTAAAACATATTATTCTTTGGCTAAATGCCAGAATCATTTTTATTGTATTATTACCTTTTACCATTTTGAGAATATTTTATTTTAATCAAAAAAAAAAAAAAAATCAATCTGCATAAATGTTTCGAATTCTTTCTATTGGTTGTCCATAGATTATTAACGGATTGGTTGATGCGTTTTTTTCTTTTGCATGAAAATAAAATTCTTCGTAGTATTTCTTGTTCCTTGAAATGTCGTTGTACTTTTTTCTTTTATTTTTTTTTTTTTGTTGAGTTCCTCGTAACAAAAAATAATATTAAAGAAAACAAAATTATTATTATTTGTTAATATATGTATCTGTTTTTTTTTTTTTTTTTTGTTGAAGATCAAATTATGATATTTTTACAATGAAAATATTTGAGAATTTAACCTATTTATTATTATTATTATTATTCAGTTAAATATGGCCAGTCTTTCATCGACAACAAACGACGAGAAAAATATGAATCGATCTGATGTAAGTCATTTCGATTGTTATTGAAATTACTTTATAAGATAAGATGTTGTTGTTGTCGTATTGGAAAAATACTAATAATGATATTGATTTTATTCTTTGTTCGTTTACATGTTTCTGGGAAAAGATAGGATGGAATTTTCTTTCATAAGGATTATTTTTAATAAAACAAACTTCTTAAATAAAAATATTTCAAATAAATCATATGAGTCAATATTAACATAATGATTCATTCTCATAAATTTCTATTAACAAAAAAAAAACAACAATCTTATTCAAAATAATTAATTATTTTTAGTTAACAACAATGTATAAACCTCTTGCTCGTTTACGACCAGAAAAATTCGATGATGCGGCTATTCAAAAACAGATATTACTAGTAAACAAAAATTCTAAGAAGTTTCTAACGTATTATCTATATTTATTATAGATTCAAGAAATTTGTGGAGATATTAATCTTGATATAATTGCTATGGTCTTTCATGAATGTGATTATAATATACAAAATACAATTACACGAATAAAAGCAGGCGATTTTGAAGTATAAATAACAATCAAAAAACAAAAAAATGAATTATAATTTTTTGATTTTTAGGATGGTGGTTGGCAAACAGCAAAATCAAATAATAAAAAGAAAAATAATAATAATAATTTAACTGATCAAATTTTAAATGGTAATAATATACAAAGTGATAGTGAACGTTCTTTATCTCAACATACATCTCCTACACCATCACATCGTGAAAATAATAAACGACAACATCAACAAAATCATTATTCATTATCATTACGTACAAATCATGGACGACGTAGTAAAATTATTAATTGAAAAACAATTCTAATCTTTGGTTTTTTTTTTTTTTTTTCTTTTAAGGAAATGATTCCGGTCGAAATCAATTTAATTCATCAAATTTACATCGTAATTATTCAAATAATAATAAATCATTATCAAATAAACAAAATTCAAATGAAATAATATCAAAAATAAATGAAAATTCAATACCATTATCATCATCAATTGATGATGATGTTTTTATTCTTGATAATACACAAACATTAACATGTAAAAAATCATCTATTAAACGTTCAATACCACCATCATCCATTCCTCAGGTACCTGTATTAATGCATTCAATAATACAATATTCAACAGAACCAATTGATATACAATTTGGTGATATACAATGGAATGATTCTATACCAATTGTTGTTTCTCCGTCCATGAATTCTCAATCATTATCAACAATAACAAATATAAATAATAATGAACAACAAACAATGTAAAAAAAAAAAAATTTACTATTATAAAAATTTCTACATATTTCTTTTTATTTTAGTAATGAAAATAATTTATCATTAAATTATGAAACAACTAATAATATTGATAGAGATTTACGACTTTCATCATGTTCAATATCATCATCATCATCATTACCAATAACGGATATGATTATAGTAATTAACAAAAAAAAAAAAATTATTAATTTGAATTTTAAAACTACTTGTTTTTTTGTTTTTTGTTTCTATTTAAGACAAATAATCCAACAATTGTATCTGTAGAAGAAACTTCTCATCTATCTGATCATTTAACTGATTCATTACAAAAACAACAAACAACTACATCTTCATCATCTCTTGTTGATACAACAGATTTACCATTAATATCAACATCTCATAATAATAATTCACTTATATCAAATAATTTTCAACAATCATTATCTAATACAAGTAATGGGCCCGATAGTAATTCATCTGCTTTTACACCATATAATACACTTGGCACATATCCGTAATGATTTTTTCTTATATGTTTATGTATATCATAATTTTGTAATAGATCATTACCAAGAGATTATCCTCAAGCAACATCAACATGGAATCAACAACCAACAAATTATAAAACAACTCCAAAAGTAACAATACTTCAACCAGGAAATTATTCTCAACAACCATCGTATCAAATACCACCTCAACAACAATTCTTTGTTGGAGCTTATCCTTATCATCCGTCTGCAGTAAAGATTTTTTTTTTAATTTGTATTATGAAGAAGCCTTTTCAAGTGTTAATCACTCATATTTTGTCTAGAAGTAAAACTAGCAGAAGTTCGGAAAGATTCGCTGTCCTTCCGGAGAGTTACGATCGTTTTACTAATTTTTCGATTAGAATATCCTAAAAGTTTCAACTAAAATAAAACTCGATTTTTTGATCTTTTGCCTTTGAAATATGATCGTTTCTTGAAAATTCAATATCTTGAGAAAGAAACATTCATTTTAGCTGAAACTTTTAAGACATTCTTTTTTCGTAAAGAAGATTATGTTGAGCGTTTGGTAGGGAGTAAAAGGGATTATTCATTGGGAATTTCTTCCAACTAATTGCACTATCACTGCTGATCTCTATTGCCAGGAATTAGACCGGGTTGCGGCAAAACTTTATGGGAAGCCGGATAGAATTTATTTTTTTCGCATGACAATGTCAGACCCTATATTGCAAAATCCACGCATAAAAAATTATTGGAGCTCGGATGGATTACGGTTCCACATTCATCTTATTCTCCAGACTTGGCTCCTACGGACTACCATTTGTTCCGTTCTCTTTCTAACCATTTGAAGGAGAAAAAGTTTGACGACCTGGAAATGGACCTCCTCAACTTCTTTGGCCAATAGTCGCAGGGCTCAGTGTTTTATCCAGGATTTTTTTTTCCGGAGGGGCGATTTGGAATTTCGGGGGGGGGGGGGGGGGAAAGCGATTTTCGGGGGGGGCCCCCCCCCCCGAGCACCCCTCTGGATAAAACACTGGCAGGACTTCTACGAACGCGGGATCCCTTCTCTACCAGAGCGTTGGCGGAAAGTCTTAGATAGTAATGGAGCATACATTGTTGAAAGCTAGTTAAAAAATAAAAAGAAAATTTTCAAAAAAAAAATGACAAAAATTTCTTACCAACCCAATAATAACCATGAGACATGTTTATGGACAAAATTCCATGGTTGAATATCGAAAAATTAGTAAAACGATCGTAACTCTCCGGAAGGACAGTATATGGTAACGAATCCTACTGGGCTTCTGTTAGTCTTACTTATAGACAACGATGATTAACATTTGAAGAGATTTCCTTATTAGATAATAAATTTTTTATATCCGACGAATTCTAATCATTGATTTTAATTTAAAATTATGTTTAGATCTATCCATTCCTAACACAAGTTGATTCATGGTCAACTACTGGATTTGAAACTTATCCAACATATCCAACAACTAGTAAGATTTTATTTATATATTATTAATTAAATATTTTAAAATTTTCCTATCAATAGATTATATGCCAACATATACTACTCAACAATCATATCATCCTGTAACTATTCAATCTAATAAATATGGTATTTTATTCTTTTGTGTCAAACTTTGAAAACAAAAAAATGTTATTTTTTTTGTATCTTTTTAAGATCGATCATCATATGATAAAGATTTTTTTACACATTATGGACAAACTCGTTTATCAAATAATGATTTATTAAATTCATCTCAAACAACACCAAAAGATACTACGCCTACAACAAGTAAATTATCAGCAAATGCAGCTTCATTTTCTCAGGGAGCTCCATTAACAACAGCTAATCCAACAACAGCATATTATTTCAATCCGGTTTTATATACATTACCAACTTATTATACATCACATCATGATCGATCTATGACTTATTCTTCAATTGATAGTCGTGTAAATATTTTAAATATAACTAAATAAGAAGATGTTTTTTCTTTTTTTTTGTGTAAAGGATAATCGAAATGGTGCTTCATATGCTGGTAATAATAATCGAAATCATCATTATCATCAACAACGTACACATAATAATTCGACTTGGCATTCACAACAGTAAAATGTGGATCATACATTGTTGAATTTTATCCTATTTTTTTTTTCTAAACACATTCATTTCTTCGTCTTCGTCTTTTGTTCTTCAGTTCCAAACTTGTATCGTTTTTTTTCTTTCTTCTTTCTTCTCATTTCTATTTAAAAAAAAAACAAAACAAAAAAACCAGTGCGTATAACATCGTATAATTGCTTTATAAAGCATTTGTCGATGTAACTTATTTTCTTTATATATATAATTACATCACACATATTAAGTTTTTTTTTTAAGAACAAGAACAAAAAAAACAACAACCTAAGTCTTTTGTGTGTTGGTTTTTGACGTTTATTTCTATGTTGTTTCTTGTGTTTTTTTTCTTCTTTTGTGATGATAAAACAAAACACACACACACATACACATTCCCCTTATAAAAAAAAAAAGTTTTCGTCAAAAACAAACATATTTATTGTTCGTTTGTATTTCATCATTCTTGTTGTTCGCTAAATTCGAAATGAATAAAAAGATGATGATTGATAATAAACGAAAAATTAAAGAATTATTTTTAAAATTATAATTAATTACTTAAAATTTCATGAAAAAAGATAATATGAAAATCAACGGATAGTTTTCTTATATGATAATGTCTTCGAATGAGTAGATATCTTATAAATTCGTTTTCTGATATTTTAATCAGATGCCTTTTCTATTTGGGAATTGCTCATGATGAATGCAATAAAAAAAAAAAAACAAAAAGTTCATGTTCTTAGCATATTTTTTCCGAAAATACTGCACTTTGACAGTAATTTTTAAATGGATATAGTGATTCTCTCTCAGAAATTTCAGAAAACAAAAACTGAATTTTAGATTTAATAGCTGTTTTGAATAGGGAATGACAGGTAGCGCTCCGGTTAGGTGCATCGTGTTATCAAGGATATACGATGTCAATAGAGTAGCAGTACTCTCTACTATCCTACTCAAAATAAGAGAGGAGCTAGTGGTTTGATTTGGTCGTTAACTACTCTACTGACTATTTACATCCTAGATGATTTATAAGAGCGCCATCTGCTACTATATATCCAAAATAGGAAGCATATTAGTGTTCTGATTCCGTCGCTAGCACTTATGGCTTTCTGTTCCAGCTGTAAACAATGGCAGAGAATGTTTGCTAGTCAAATACATTGAGAAAAAAGAAAAGCCAGTTTCAGTATATGTTTTACTAATAAAAATTTATCCCATAGCTGAGTGTGATTAGGGTTCTATAGCTAATACAGATGATTCAAACGCAATTCTTAATAGATATCCACTTTGAAACAATACATCATGACACAATAATAATGCTAGAGTCAAAATGCACAATCAAACTATATTTCATTTAAAGATTCAAATACATTTTAAATAATTTTTTCTAAAATATATACTTAATTATCAATTTCATATTATGACAAAAATATCTAATATTCTTAAAACATCGTTTTTTATTGATTTCATAATTTTATAAGATATTTTGAAAATTTCTTTCTATCAGTAAAAATTTCATCAATAAATATACAATTTGTATTAAATGAAGTAAAAAAAAAAGACTTTATTAATATGAATAATTTTTTAATTTCAAGTTTTTTTATTTTTATATAATTATCAATAAGTAAATAATCAATACTATTTGATTTCTAACTAATCATTAAAAAAAAACAAAAAAAATTAAAATTCGTTACTTTCTGTTGCTGTAGAATTATGTAACCAATGAATTATTTTTGGCCATACAATATGACAAAAAATATATATATGAAATATTCCAAGAAACATAAAAATTAATGCAAGACTACCAAAATTTGATTTGAAAAAGAAATATTTAAAATAAACAACAAAATTAGTAAATGTTGGATGGCTCATAAGATAAGAAAGTTCATTTCGACGACGATATTGTTTATTTGAACGACGTGTTCGTATAGTAGCATTCTAAATTTCGTAGATAAACAAAAATTATTTTTTATTGTAAAAATCAAAAAAAAAAGTATTACAACATACAATATTAGATGACGTTGAATTTGACATAATCAAAGAGTCTTTTTTTCTAGTTTATTTTATGAATATTCATTAGTATACATTTCACGTGTAATCATTCAAGCAAAACGTCAGCTACGTTTTTCATTTCTTTCTTTTTTTTTGCTCTTCTCTATCAATTTATCTATCTATTAGTTTGCATATTAATCATAATGCATATGAAAAGCATGAGCCCACTGTGTTTTTGATAGAAGGTTTTTTTTTTTGTTATTATCTAAATATTTTCACAATTGCATAATGCTAATAATTGACAATAGAACGAAGTCTTCTATGATATTTTCTAATGAAAACATGAATTAGAAATGACTAGCTAATGAGACTTTTTATGAGAATCTATTAAAACTAGTAGATTTGAAATTTCTCGGTAAAAAAATCTTTAGATTCGAATAAAATTAATTTTTAGTACTTAATTAAATTTTCTTAATCATAATAAATTCATTCAATATAATTCAAGGCTCTTATGATAAACTGATAACAAAAAAAAACTTCAAATTTCAAAATCTTATATTCTACTTTTTAGAAATAATAAAAATATATTTTAATTACTTTTGACTATCTATAACATAATCAAGGGAAATATTTGAAAATATTTTATGATTCGATGTTATTGACTTTGACAGATGTATGTCTGTAACTTATCGTAGTAGCTTGTCAAATACAATTGAAATTTTTACATATATCATTTATTGGATTTGATGTACGTGAAAAGATAAAAACAGAAATTGCACCATTGAAATCTTCCGTTTCTATCTAAAAAAAAAAAATTTTCCTATAAGAAGTCGAATGTTATCTTTTTCTACTTGATCGAAATAATAAATTCTACTAAAATTTATTTGATAATAGAAACAAAAAAATGTTCCGAATAATAATGGATGATTTTTTAGAGAATTAAAGACAAAGTTTTTCTTTGAAACAAATTAACGAGAAAAATTCTTCAGATGCTACTTTCTGATTTCAATGATTTTTTTTCTGTCTACAAATAAATGCTTGTAATTTCGGACTATGTGCATTATGTAAAACTTCATGAGTTATAAATACTATGAAAAGAGTTCAGGATCTACAGCTTATTATATTTTTCAATTCAATGTCATGATTTTCCTCGGAAAAAAACTAATTTTCCAAAAAATTTGCATAGAAATAAATTTTGTCAAGAATAGTTAATCATGAAAATATTAGATCATTTCATCAGTTTCGGTTCTGAAATAAGAACATTAAATTCATGAGTGTATATAAGAGATGTCCTTTTATCATGACTGTATCTTGCGATAGGAATAGTAAAAACATCTACTTAGGGCAAATCAAAAGTTCGTAGAACAGTTTTAAAGAACCTTGTCGGATAAGATAACCTATTCAGAAATGGAAAACCAAATACAGCATGTTGTAGAGCTTTTTGAGGCGCGTCGAATGGTATATAATAAATCCTGTTTTCATAAGACTTTAAAGGAACTAGAGTCAATTTACTAATAGAGGACTACGCACCCATATTCACACCCTCACCTAAGTATGATAGGTTACTGAATATTGTGGTCCTTGCGATTAGTCGAAAATATTTTTTTCACATAGGATTTTGCAGAGTTTTTGATGAGCTACAACCTCATATATATAGCATCTCCGGTCATCGTATCAGTGTGTGTGTAGTCGTCTATCAGTAAATTGACTCTAGTTCCTTCAAAGTCTTATGAAAATAGGATTTATTATATACCATTCGACGCGCCTCAAAAAGCTCTACAACATGGTTTATTCGGTTTTTCATTTCTGAATAGGTTACCTTATCCGACAAGGTTTTTTAAAACCGTTCTACGAACTTTTGGTTTTTCCTAAGTAAAATTTGCACGATTTCAAGTCGAAAATCAATTTCCTGAGCGAAGCATGGCACTGATATAAAAGATTACCGTAAAAATACATCATGTCTGCAGCAATAATCTATAAGGCTCAACTCTTTTTTTTTTGGTTGCTCATAATCTAATAGAATCTACATGATGCACATGCTTCTGACTCAAAAGCGATTACTAAGTCGAAGAACTCTTCTCATAAACTGTCAACTTTTGACTTTAACCTTTGCGTATATTAAAAACTCGACTAGACTAACTCAAATGAAGAAAAATTCAAATCTCGTTAATTTTATTCTAAAGACTAATTAATCTAGCTAAGTTTTTCGAACTCTTATCAACAAATATTCGAAAACATATTCACAAAAACATTCGTATTTTTATTTTGAAAATTTTTTCATATGTCATTTTAATGACTAATGTCATGAATTGTTTTATTGTTATATCGGAAGTGATAAGAAAGTTTTATATTATATTTATCAAATATACAGAGATAATTTTACTATCATAAATAAATATCATTCATCTTAAACATATGTTTTATAACAAACGACTATATTTTTTTATGAGAACGCACTCTTCCATCTATTCAACAATTGAATTAAATTTAATAAATATTTATATTGTATAAAAATTTTATTCAAAAAAAACGTTTCCATAAAACTTCAGTTGATTGCATAATGGCGTCCTCTTTTTACCTTGTAAAAGTTAATTTACATATCTCGAATAGCAACATATACTGTCATGGTTTTTTTCTTCCTTTCATTTTTTTTTGATTTAATGGCATTTCTTCTATAAAAGATACTTTAACGTTAAGTGAGCGAACAGTACAAGTCATAGTGTTACACTATCGTTTTTTTTTTTCGTTGTTGTTCGTTTTTTTTTTTTTGTGTTTCTTTTATAATAATTTTCTTTTAGATTGATTGCTCGATTAAGAAATAACTAGTTATGGCTGCAAGTGAAACCGTACGGGTTATTGTACGATGTCGACCGATGAACCAACGTGAAATTGATTTACAATGTAAAGTAAGATAATATTTTTATAGGAAAATTTTTTCGTATTTAAATTTTTTATTTAATTTCTAAGACAATTGTTTCAATCAGTACACAATTAAATCAAGTTCAATTAGAAAATATTGAACAAAGTAGTGAACCACCAAAACAATTTACTTTCGACGCAGTTTATCCTGAAGATTCAATAACAGAAAATCTTTATGCTGAATCAGTTTTTCCTTTAGTTGAAAATGTAAATTAATTAAAAACAAATTAGACATAAGAATAAAAATTTTGCTTTTTTAAAGGTACTCGAAGGATATAATGCAACAGTATTTGCTTATGGACAAACAGGGTATATAAATATTTCGTTTGTTTTGAATAAAATATCAAATAATTTTTTGTTTTTTTTTTGTATTAGATGTGGAAAATCTTTTACAATGCAAGGAATAAATACACCAGGTTCAGCACAACGTGGTGTTATACCTCGGTCATTTGAGGTGAGATAAAGTTTTATAAACTAATCGGAAGAAGAAAAAAAACAACATTTGTAGAATGAATAATAGAAAATAAATTTAAAGATCCATGACCCGCGTTTTCAAAGTGTAAGGCAAAATGTTTCGTTTATTTTGTGTTTATTTAAGTAAGAATGAAAACAAAACATTTGTTTTTAGAATCAGAATCGTATGTACTTTCTAAATATGTTTTTAGATTTTTTTTTGTTTTGTCTAACATGAAATTGAATCGTTATGATTGAAACTGACTCAAATAGAAAAGAAAAAGCTTTTGAAATCCATTTAAAGATCGTATCAGCTCATTTTCTGTTGAAAACAGCCGATCAATATTTCGGACGAGATAAACGATCTCTTTCAAAGTTCTTCTTCGAATACGTCGAAGTATAGGTGTAAAAAGTTTACATTCGTGACAAACATTGTTGATGTACAATCAAAAGCAATATAACAATAGAGTCTTGTTCTAATATACGAAATATTTCCTTATTACATTTCTAAAGGATTAAATAACACGATAGTCTAGAAAATATGTCGCAAAATAAATATTATAAAGTAATATTAGCAACAACAGTTAGATCATGTTTCTCATTTTAATCCCCATAGGATTGTGTTGACAGATTTGACAGTCGAACAAATATTTTTGTCTTAAAACTTTTACAATATAAGTTTGATAGAAAATAAATTGTTCTATATTAATAATTAAATTTAAAAATAATATACTTTTCTAAATCTTGAATATTATTTTTAGCATATATTTGATGCATCATCCATAGCAACTGGTACTAAATATCTTATTCGTGCATCATATCTTGAAATATATAATGAAAGTATTCGTGATTTACTTGGAAAAGATGTGAAAGCAACACTTGATCTCAAAGTAAAAACAAAAAAAAAAAAAAGATTAAATATATAAATATGATTTTATTTATTAATTAATTATTCTCCAAAAAAAAAAAAAAGGAATATGTTGACAAAGGTGTTCATGTACAAAATTTATCATGGCATGTATGTTCAAGTGTAATCGATTGTGAACGTCTTATGGAAAAAGGAAATCGAAATCGTGCAACAGGTGCTACACTTATGAATAAAGATTCTTCTCGATCACATTCAATATTTACAATTGTTACGGAAATGTGTACACGTAGTCAACTTGATGGAAAAGATCATATTCGTGCTGGTAAACTTAATTTAGTTGATTTAGCTGGTAGTGAACGACAATCAAAAACACGTAAATATTTTTCAAATAATTTTTTTGTTTTGTTCTATTTGAATATTAATTTTATTTATAAAACTATAGATGCTGAAGGTGAACGTTTACGTGAAGCAACTCGTATTAATTTATCACTTAGTGCTTTGGGTAATGTAATATCAGCATTAGTTGATGGACGTTCAAAACATATACCTTATCGAGATTCAAAATTAACAAGACTTTTACAAGATTCACTTGGTGGAAATACAAAAACATTAATGGTAAATAATTATATATTAGAATAATATTATAATTGATGTATATTTTTTTTTGAGGTTGCTGCTATAAGTCCAGCTCATGATAATTATGATGAAACACTTTCAACATTACGATGTAAGTTTATTATTTATTTAAATATTTTATATTTTATATATATATATAGATGCTAATCGAGCAAAAAATATTAAAAATAAACCTCGTATTAATGAAGATCCACGTGATGCTCAAATGAAATTATTACAAGAAGAAATAAATCGTCTTAAACAAGAACTTCTTAATGCAGGAAATATACCTCGTGATAATCAAATATTACCACCAGAGAATAATGTAAGTTAATATAATGAGACATACATCAGAATTGATATTAATTTTTATTTATATAAGAAATTTTCTTAATAAAAATGAATTTATTGTCGACTTTGATCAAATTTTTTAGTAGTATTACAATAATCTCTTTCATTGTGTTTACGCACCCGGAGCAATTCTAATTTGATTATGGATTAAGACAAAAAAAAAGAAATAACCATGCGGAAAATCATCTTTATATGAATTTGCATGTAATAGTTTTCTTGAATATGATTTCTTATTCTCTGACTAGTGTTAGAACTGGATCCAGGATAACTTTTTTTGTCCTGTTTTTTATCCAATTTTGTTATCAATTACTGGGCAATGTAATGATAACTTTTTTCTCTTAGTACTAATTCATTAGTGACCATTATTAATTGGATTTTTGAGTCGTTTTATCGATGACAATAACTATGAAGAATTTGAAAAAAACTGTGAATAGCTAAAAAGATTCTCTATCCGAGTTAGGGAATCTAAAATTGTTTGAATGAGACAGTGACGTATCCAGGATTTTTCAG
Organism: Rotaria sp. Silwood1; assembly: GCA_905250075.1. NCBI lineage: Eukaryota > Metazoa > Rotifera > Eurotatoria > Philodinida > Philodinidae > Rotaria > Rotaria sp. Silwood1. Next base: position 82,473 of record CAJNOP010000470.1, read on the forward strand.
TATGCTGAATCTCGATTTCCGAGCACGGGACCCAGATGAAACTCATGGAGAGTGACGTTGAATCCAAATAAAGGAATTTTATCAGAAAAAATTTACATTTCGAGTTTGCGCAAAAAAATTAGCATTTTCCTGATTCCCCTCGAGGATTTTTTGCTGTTAGTAGTATCATGGTTTTTAGAATTTCATAGGAAGCTACACCGAATTTCATCGATATATTTCAAATTTCGTCTGAAAATATGCAACCGTTCAAGAGTTATGACGATTTGAAATTTTGCAAAAATTGTTTTCACATGTAGCAAAAACTCAAAAAGTTATAACTCTTGAACGGTTGCATATTTTTAAACAACATTTGAAATCTATCGATGAAATTCGGTGTAGCTTCCTATGAAATTCTAAAAACCATGATACTACTAACAGCAAAAAATTCTCGAGGGGGGAATCAGGAAAATGCTAAGTTTTTTTCGCAAACTCCAAGAGTAAATTTTTTTTGATAAAATTCCATTATTTGGATCCAACATCACTCTCCATGAGTTTCATCTGGGTCCCGTGCTCGGAAATTGAGATTCAGCATACTGAAAAATCCTGGATACATCACTGGAATGAGAATCGGCTCTCTTTATTGACTTCTTTCATCGTTTTGTATTCAATTTATATAAGACATCAAACTTAGCAAAATCATTGAAACTTTTTATAAAAATAGAGAAAAATGCTTTTTAGAATTTTCTGTAAATTAAATGTCAATCTATGGAAAAACATCATGAAGAATTTTCAAATAGTTGCCAGAAAACTAATTTTTCAGACATCTTCATTCTAATAGCTGTATTGGAAGGTTTAGATCCGCTAGTTTTTAATAGAGAATCCTTTTAGTTATCTAAATATTTTTTCAGATACTTGACAACTGTATTATGTTTTTGTAATTATCTTCTCTTATCAATTGAATAATGAGAAATTTCTTTTTTTAATATAAATATATTTTATATTTAGGAACCTCCAATTAATCATGAAGAAGACATAGAAAAAGAAAGAGAAAGATTACGTGCTGAATTTGAACGTGAAGTATCTGAAATACGTCGACAATATGAAGCAGAACGTTTAACTAAAGAAGATATTCAACGAAAATATGAAGATTTAAAATTACAATATGATAGTGAACTTGATGCTTTAAATGCTAGTCGACCTAAAGATGAAAGTAAATAAATACAAAGAAAAAAAAACAAATATTTGATTTTGATAAATTAATTCTAAAAAGAAAAAAATACCTATTGTCTGATTAGATGTACAACCATCACCACCAGTTCCAAATGAACGTAGTAAAACAACAACAAAGAAGAAAGGTGGAATTGTTAAACAAAAACGTGGTGGAGAAGAAATAACAAATGGTCAAGATATTGTTGATGGAGATATTACATCAGGACCTATCGATGATATGGATCAACAACAAAAACTTGAACGTTTAAATGAATTAGAACATAAACTTGTTGGTGGAGAAGAAGCAAATAATGAAGAAAGAAAAAAGAAACGTAAAAAGAAATTAAATGAAATGCGTGAAAAATTAGAACAACGTAAACGTCTTAGTAAAGCAATCAATGCTGATGATGATGATACATTATTGAGAGTTTTTGATAATGCACAAGAGCAGGTTAGTTATCACAATCTTGAAAAGTATTTAAAATATATTTGTACCTAAACCTGATGAACCGTTGCATCAGTCTACGACAACTAAAACTCATCGGATTGGTCTAATGTTTAGATCCGAAAATTTTTGATTCTATGGAATTTAGTCATCAAGGAAATACGTAGGATGTACTAATGTCCGTGTCAAAATATAAGAGCCGTGGCCATTTTTTCAATAACTTTTGATAGGAACAAGTTAGAGTGGTGCAGTTTTCGCCATTAGAAAGAGAAGACTTAGCCACATCAGTCCATGCTAAAATATGATTGGTTAACAATGAACCAATCAGGTGCAATCTCGATGAAGATGTTGAGCATGCCTGTTTGGAGACATTTTTCAATTTAGTCCTATTCGTCAATTTATATGTTGATAGAAAAAATTGTTCTCTGTCGATCTACGAAAGGCCGACCTTTCTAGCTTGTTCCATTCAAGAGTTATAAGCGTTTTTCTGAGACCCCTGATTTCAGTCAATTGACCTTGGATCAAACAGAAAACCATCTAGGATGGGGTAATTCATCATGCTGAGTCGAATGGTGATACTTTCTTTTGGATTCAAAATCATCTTACGGTATTATCTCAATATTTCTGAAATGTGGGCTCATGTGATACAGCGGTAGATATTGAAATGTAGAAAATTCCTAAAACACAGTGGAAGATAGTTTTGAATCCAAAAGCAAGTATCACCATTCGACTCAGCATGATGAATTGCTCCATCCTAGATGATTTTCTGCTTGATCCAAGGTCAATTGGCTGAAATCAGGGGTCTCAGAAAAACGCTTATAACTCTTGAACAGAACAAGCTAGAAAGGTCGGCCTTTCGTAGATCGAAAGAGAACAATGTTTTCTATCAACATATAAATTGACGAATAGGACTAAATTGAAAAATGTCTCCAGACAGAAGTGCTCAACATCTTCATCGAGATTGCACCTGATTGGTCCATTGTTAATCAATCATATTTTAGCATGAATTGATGTGCCTAAGTCTTCTCTTTCTAATGGCGAAAACTGCACCACTCTAACTTGTTCCTATCAAAAGTTATCGAAAAAATGGTCACGGCTCTTATATTTTCAAACGGACATTAGTCATCGAATGCAAAAAGTATCTTGTGGGCCCTTGTACTGTTCGACAAGGTCCGAAAATTTTGAATCCGGCGGGCTTTAACAGTGACATCGGTAATCATCGTCACCATTGTACTCTTACTTATGATAATTTTCTGTCCTACAGAGCCGATGTCGCATGATCAGTTATCTCCCATTCGATTTCACTTTGCTATAAAATAACATAAATATTTTTCTAAAATACAAGTTCACTGAAAAAAATAATTCAAAAAAGATCTAAATGTCACGAAGTTCATTTTTCTTGTATAAATATTTACATTTTATTACTAAATTTTCTATTGATACTCTAAGAAATCGTTCATATCGAACTATATTACATTATGTTGAGGATGTGCCTTTTAGTGAAGTAAACAAATGTATACATATTTGATACAAATAAAGTTGTTAATGAGATTCGTTGATTGTACAACTAATATTTGCTTTGACACATAATTTCAGTTGAAAAACAATTATTCGAAATTTTAATTATCTTTATTAGAATAAATAAATAAATTAAAGTTTTAATCCATATTTCTTTTTTTTTGCATAGCTTCATTTTACTACGAAAAAATTAGAATATGAAATTACTGAAAATAAACGTTTAAAAAATGATAATGAAGATTTACAACATGAATTTCAACGTGAACGTGAAGGATATTTAAATACAATTCGTGAACAAGAAAAACGACTTCTTCTATATCGTACAATGATTGATAAAATGAGTAATATTATGCAACGTAGTTGTAACTATAGAAATGTTGATAGAATTATTGAACAAGCACGTTATGATGAAGATAAAAATCAATATATTTTACCTGAACCAACTATTGAAGAAATTCAATTACCTCAAATGGGAAATTTACCAACAACAACAACAACAACAAATGGACGTATACCACAAAGTGATTATATAATACCAACAAAATCAATATCTACACCACCAACAACTGAATATGAAGATGATTTTATTGAAGCAGCACCAGTTAACAATGGTTATAATAATCAATATTCAACGATGAATACAGAAGATCTTGAACGACGTTATGGACGTTATGATACAACAAATTTACCAACAGAAAAAACACGTATTAAACGTCAAGAACAATTATTAAATGAAAGTTCAATTTTACAACGAACAAAACGTCCATTACAAATGAATAATGATAATGATTATATGAATCGTCGTCTTAATCCATATGAAGCACCAGCTCGACTAAGTCGTAAATATGGTTTTTCATCGGATAAACAATAAAAATAAAATAAAAACAAAACACAAACACTCACACACACACCTAACCCGTGCATAAATATATATATATATATATATATATTCTTTCATCCGGTCAAAGATGATATTATTTTCTTTTATTTTTACTAGTCGTATGAGATTTTATCTATACTCAAAAACAACAACAACAACAAGAAAAACAAAACAAAAGACATATTGTTTTATGTATAGATAAATATACTTGGTGATATTGTATCGAGCTTTTTTCTTTTTGTCTTTAATGAAATTATTTTTTCAAATATTTCAGATCTTCTTTTTATTCTTAAAATTACAATAAACATGTGATGTTGTGTACACTATCAAAAAATTTACTTCTATGATAAGAAAGTCTTGATACAAAATATGTGTTCATTTTTCGATTAGCCAGTTAAATTTAGAAGTAATTAATTAAAATCTAAATCTTTCAATCTTGTTGAAATGTATTCAAAAGATCCCTTTAGGATAAGGTTGAACAAGTATTATCAGATTGTTTCAAAATACAATTTTTGGTCAATATTGTATTTTGTTTGGAACTTATCAAATTCTAAAATACGAAACAGTTTTTAATGGCTTTGTTTATTTTACAAACAGCGCTATTAACTTTTGCATAATAGATTTTTAAAAAAAAAACTTGCAATTTTTTCGCACCAACACTGATATCCATAGAAAATAGATCTTTATTGAAAATGCATGAACGAGTTTTTGCTTATTATAATATGCGTCATTTCAGGCAAGAACTTCTATAATATTTAATCATCTTTTAGTTGGTCTGATAATATAAGAACATCGATTAAAGCTATTTATCTCTGATTTAAATACAGGAGGCAAAATTTCGCTGATACTATGAATCGATATCTCTCTTGTAAGAATAGTACTACAAGTATAGGAAATTAATTTTCAGTTTTTCAAAATCAATCAGCAAAACGTTCCGATTGTTTTAAATTAAATTGACGAAATCATTTGAATTAAAAAAAGAGAGGGAATACATAGTTGTCGGAATCGTTTATTCGAACGATGTCATGAGTCACTGATCAGATGAGTAGACAGACTATATATTTTGAGCAACGGGTTCACAGTAAATTAAAGTGCATGAATATACCACTTATCTAACATAAAAACACTCACTTTTTGGAACGAAAAATTTTAAATTTTGCAAATAGTATCGATATCTTAACCTCGTTTTTAACTGTTTATTTCATATATAGTTTTACTGGTAAAGAAGAAATATGTGATAATTAATCAAGGTTTTTTTGTGCAATCAACAATATTAGTTTCCTATATTTATATTACTATTCTTACAAGAGAAGATACGATCCAATATTATATTGTTTGAAACGTTGATACAAGTATTCAAACCTCATATAAATACATTCAATTAAAAATTGTTCCCTTCGTGCATAAAGTAATTTTTGTCAAGATTCAGAACTTATTAAAAATCCTGTATATAAATAAGTTGAGAAGTCCTAGTGCCAAATAGGACTTCTAAACCTAATTTTTTTTAAAATAAGGTAGACATATTCTAGTCTGAATGGAATAATATTTTAGTGTACATGCATGTATTCATCCTGATATATTAAAAGTAGAACAAAAACAATTTTCGTATCTCTACTGCATTTTTTTCGTATTATATTACTTTGTACAGAAAGATATGTACAATCTAAAATCACAAGTTGTCAGATGGTTTCGTAACTTAACCTAGGGAAATTCTCTATGCCTGTTATGGCAAAAAGCAGTGTAGTACTTAGGAAAGCTATTACATTCGTAGAACCCTGTTTTCGTTATGTACGTCGTACCTACGTTCATTGTCCCATGGAACCGGTGTCGTCCGCTCTGTACGTACCTTTTTCAGGGTTGCAGAAGACCTTCTTGATTGCGCGTGTGTGTGCGCGATAATCAACCAAGAAAAGTCGGACAGAAAAGTGAATAGCAATCGAAAACAATTTATTGAATAAACAAGAGGAAAAAGGTTACAACTTCTTTCGAATTATTTCAAATGTTTCTTTATAGTTCAAAAGATGAGGATGATTTGAAGGCAATTTTTCTTGAGCGATTTCTATCGCTTGTTGGACATTTTTCATTGCCATACTATATTCTTCAGTAGCCAAATATAATTTCGCTAAACTATGATAGATTAAAGCTAAATCAGGATGATTTTTTGGTTGTTTCTTTTCACGAATTTCTAATCCTTTTTGAAAATACATCAATGCCATTGTATAATCATTCATTTCCCCATACGTTTCACCTAGATTTGTATATATCGTTGCACGTTCCAGAGGATTACACTGAACAGTTTCTTGAATATTTAATGCTTTTCGATGACATGAAAATGCCTTTTCATATTCTCCCATTAATCGATAAACATCACCAATATGACTATATGTTATAGCGAAATTCGGATGTCGATCAGGTAGCATTTTTTGATCTATTATGAGAGACTTCTTAAAATATTTGAGTGCTTTTCTGTACTGTTTCATACTGCAATAAACCTTACCGAGCCATTGATATGGAGAACCCAAATCAGGATGACTTGGAGGCGAAATATTTTTTGCTATTTTCAAATCTTTTTTGAAAAACTTAATTGCTTTCAAATAGTCACTCATGTGGTAATACACTGATCCAATCATGTTGTAGGAAGCTGCCAAATCGGGATGATTCGGAGGCAAAACTATTAGTTTTATTTTAAGTGATTTTTCGAAAAATTCAAGTGCTTTCGAGTAATGACCCATCCAATTGTACACTAGACCGATGTTGCTGTAGGATTCAGCCAAATCAGGATAATTTGCAGGTATAGCCTTTTCGAGGATGTGATTTGCTTTTTCGAAAAATTCTAGTACTTTCGAGTAGTCACCCATATCGTTATACACTAGACCGATATTCTTATAGGAAGTAGCCAAATCAGGATGATTCGGAGGCAAAGCTTTTTTTCTTATTTTACGTGATTTTTCCAGAAATTCAAGTGCTTTCGAGTGATGACCCATGTCATTATACACTAGACCCATGTTGTTATAGGATTGAGCCAAATCGAGATGAGTTGGAGGCAGAGCTTTTTCAAGTATCTTATGTGCTTTTATAAAAAACTCATTTGCTTTCGAGTAGTCACCCATGCTATCATACACTCCACCGATGAGGTTGTAGGTCAGAGCCATATCGGGATGATTGGGACGTAGAACTTTTTCTTTTATTTTATGTGCTTTTTCGTAGAATTCAATTGCTTTTGAGTAATCCCCCATGTTGTTATAAGCCAGACCGATGTTATTGCAAGAAATAACCAGATCGGTATGAGTTGGAGACAGAACCTTTTCTCTTATTTTATATACTTTTTCGAAAAACTCGAGTGCTTTCGAATAGTCACCCATGCTTTCGTAGACTGCACCGATGTTGTTGTAGGAAAGAGCCAAATCAGGATGATCCGAGGGCAGACGTTTTTCGAGTAGCTGATGTGCTTTTTCGTAGAATTCAAGTGCTTTCGAGTAGTTACCCATGTTGTCACAAGCTAGACCCATGTTATTGTAGGACGTAGCCAAATCAGGATGATCCGGAGTAAGAGCTTTTTTTCTTATTTCAAGCGATTTTTCAAGAAACTCAAGTGCTTTCGAGTAGTCACCCATGTCATTATACACTAGACCAATGTTACTGTAGGATTGAGCCAAATCAGGATGAGTTGGAGACAGAGCTTTTTCTCTTATTTTATATGCTTTTTCGAAAAAATGAAGTGCTTTCGAATAGTTACCCATGCTATCATACACTCCACCGATGTTGTTGTAGGAAATAGCCAAATCTGGATGATTTGAAGGCAGACTTTTTCCTTTTAGTTCATGCGCTTTTGCGTAAAATTCAAGTGCTTTCGAATAATCCTCCATGTTGTTATAGATCAGACCGATATTATTGTAAGAAGTAGCCAGATCAAGATGATTCGAAGGTAGAACTCTTTTTCTTAATTCAAGTGAGTTTTTGAGGAACTCAAGTGCTTTTGTGAAGTCACCCATTCCGTTGTATACTAGAGCAATATTATTGTTGGAACTGGCCAAATCTGGATGATCGGAGGGCAGAATTTTTTCGAGTATGTGATGTGCTTTTTCGAGAAACTCGAGTGCTTTGGAGTAGTCTCCCATGTCGTTATACACTAGACCGATCGTATTGTAGATATTAGCCAATGTTGGATGATCTTTCGGAAGAGTTTTTCGGTAAGTTTCGATAGCTATTTTGTAGAATGAAACTGCTGCATTGCATTGTCCTTGGTTCCATTTCAACAGGCCAAGATCGTTATAAATAGATGCTTTACTACTTTCGTTAGATGTTTTGTCTAATAGTGTGGCATAAAATTCTTCAGCCTTATTGAGTTGACCTAGTTTTAGCAGCAATCGACCTATTCTATACCATTCGGTACCGTCGACCTCTTCACGTATAATATCGGTAATTTGACGTAGTTGTTGGTCGTCATCTGTCGTAAGTTTAAGATCCACTTCGTGAAGGGTTTTTTTCTTATCAATTCTTCGAATTTCACCAATGCGAAAAACCGTGTGCATGGAGAAGAGAATTTCTTCCTCTTGTGCGAAATAACTCACGTCCTGGATAGAGGCAAATGGAGTCGATGAGACAGTAGGATCGATAGTCATTTGAAAAAGAATCCCAACCATATCAGTTTTTCCTAACGCATGTTTGGCGAAATCGAGGGAAATATTTCGATTTGTACTGGTGTATAAGAAATTATTGAAGGATATTAGTCCACCTTTGTTTTTCGAGAGTTTCTCGAAGTCTGCTGTCAATAATGCTCGTCCGAGATAAACTGTAAAAGCCTTTCCATGATATTGACTGATCTGTCTCTTGTGTAAACTTTCAATTTGTCGATGTAAATCACAAAGATAAAATCCCATTCTGATAATGATGTCACTATCAAGCGTTCGTATTGCACGATTAAGCATTTTATATATGAAACATTGGCGTGTATACCACCAAATAGCCCATGATGGGTTATAAATGCGTCGAAATTCATCAATAAGTTTTAGTTCTTGTGTATTGCCCTGGTATTGTTCTTGGCAAAACGTGATCAAATGATTGATGGCTTTTTGATCATGTTTCATATCAAGAAATATTTCCTTGACTATTTGGGAATACATGAAGGTTGGTTCTAACCGATTGAAGCTGTCTCTAGAACCTTCTTCATTGACACCAATAATACTGACCACTGTATTATTTTGATTGCATTGCTTAACAGCCACTTGCAATGCTTTGCATATAGATTGAATTGATTTATAAACGCCTTTCACTTTTGTCCAATTTCTAGCCCATTCTTTATCACGTTGCGTTTTTCGACAAAAGATGTATATAGTATCAAGTTTTGGCATTCCGTGAATATCTGGTACGAGATATTGCCCAAGTGAACCAGAGGAGATAACGAATGATGTCTCCCCCTTATTTTCATTGAGCCATGTCATGCATTCTTCCGCCGTGGTACAAATATGCACTTGATTGACAATACTGCGTAATTGTACGAGTGAATGTTGATAATCTTCATCTTGCATGTTAATATTTTCATCGACCCAGATGACTAAGTAGTTTTCAACTATACGTCGTCTTCGTTGTCCATTCATTTTGAGAGACTCTTGTCGTTTGCTCGATAATGGAGTTTGATACAATAATAAATTGCTGCTTGAACGCAGTTTACCTTTTCTATTTATATATGCGATGTTTGTTGTTTTCTTTTTCTAAATTACTCTACGACGTTAAATGTGCGTATTTTTTTCTTTGATACTCAATAACCAACTATACATGGTTTCAATTGAAAACATGTTTACCAAACATATATGAATGAGAAAAAAAAACCGAACAACGTGATTTATTTTAGTTATTTTTTCCGATTTTCATTGGTTACTCATGTGTATAGTAGCTTGTGTATCACTGCATATTAGATACCTTGCCACACACATTGTATATTTTTTCCTTGATTCTTTCAAAACGATTATCTTTTTCTCTCTATCAAGAACGAAAAAAAAAACAAGGACATCGTCTGTTTGTTTGTTTTTTTTCATTATTTATCTATTTGTCATGCTGATAATGCGAATGAAACAAGAAGAAAAGTAAATTCAATTTTAGTTGAGGTAATAATCGAAGCGGTTTTAATTTCCGAATATACTGCTGACCATTAACGAGTAATTGAACTGAAACAAATATTCTCATTATGCTTAATCCTGACTGATATGTAGCACGTCTCATGGTGATTGAAGTAATGATGACTGGCATAATTGGAGTTTGAAAATAATGAAAGGTCAAAGTACCTATCACCAATTGAAATATGAATGAACCATCTGAATGAGCGCTTTAAACATCTATATAGCAAGTCAAGCAAGCAAAAGTATTATTTCATAGTTGAAAATATGGACGTAAGTCGTATGATGCACTATTATACAGTTCGAATTTAAAATTCAAATCAATATTCAGAATAAAATTAAATCAAATTTTCTTTCATATGTCGATGACGTAAATTGTTAGTTGAATAAAAATTACTATTGATAAAAAATTTATAATATTTGATTTTTGATTGTTTGAGCTATATGTGAATACGAAGATTTCATTTATATTTGAGTTCTTATAAGAAAAGTACTTCTAAATTCACATTTCTTTCCTCATTAAAACCAATGTCATCATGAAGAAATAATACTCACACAATTTTAACATTCGTTCCCATGGCAACGAGAAAATTCATGCACTAAGGCAAATATGTAGCACTAGAACTATACATATTTTAAACTTATATCAATGGAAAATATAAACAAAACAATTGTGTTCCTCAAATAATAAACATTGCTCATAGCGTTGATTGCATAATTCTTATGAGTTTTTTTTTCGAAAAATTCAATTATAAAAAACAAGATAGATCAATAAAAAAAGTTGATTAATAACAAAACAACTAACAAGTAGAAAGTAATATTTATTATTGGTGTCGTTGGTTTTTTTTTGTCTATTGTTTGTGTCTGGATAGTAAAGAAAAATGTGACGTTAAGATATGTTAACAAAGGATTACTGAAGAAAAAAAAACGGAACATTGCATTTTTCTAACTGTACTTTCTTTTTTTATGTGATTATATCTAATGAAGAGTTTCTTGTAAATATCTATATTGTTCTATTGTGTTGATCAGTTCGAATCAATCAAATTACATTAAAAATCAATTCAACACTATTCATTGCATTACATTATATTCATTTCGTTTTTCTACATGGTTATTGAATCATAAGGAGCTAATGTTACGAAAATCTGTTAGTACTCTTGAGCTTAGATTTATTTTGTCCGACAAGAATATTTAAAAGTTTATCATAATGTAAGTCGAGTATTTTTAAGAAAAATTTCTTAGTTTTAATAATATTTACATTGAAAAATTGAAAAGAATGTTAGTATAGAATAGATTGCTAAGAAATGAGAGAAAAGTATTTTCAAAAGCTGAAAAATAATGATCTTAAATTAATTTATTTGATTTTATGATTTTTCGATCTATTAGAAATGATCGTTCTTGACTTTTATGAACTACGAAAAATCTAATCAAATTAGTATTTTGAATAAAATTGATTATTTTCAATGTCAATTATATTCTTTTATTCATCTATGAAATGTAAAAAATTTTAAATCTTCCAGAATGTTTTCACCGGCTACTTCTCATTACCATTCATTGACGAAATAAATTTACTCTCTAATAAAATTATTTTTAACACTCAATTGAGATCAAAGCTGTAAAGTTCGATGGCAACTGAAACTTGTTCTCGAATGTAATCGATGAGACCATTGAGTCTATGGTTATTTGAAAAAGGAAACTGGTCATATCAGATGTTACTAAAGCATTTTTGGCGAAACCGAGCGAAACATGTTGATTCCTACTAGTGAATAAAAAATTATTGGATTATATAATTCACAGCTTTATTTTTGGCAAATTTTTCTAAGTCTGCTTTCGATAACTCTTGTCTCCGAAAGACTCTAAGGGTCTTCTCATATATATATAAATAGCACAAGTTTAGTCGTTGATAATACACATCAAAATTTAATATAGAGATCAGTGGTGGCTCGACTGGAGGGCGTCTTGGGGTGTAATAGCCTTTCAATCATGAAAAAGTTTTTTGTTGTTTTCTAATGAAATTAAAATTTTTTACTGTTCTGTTAGAAAAAATAAAGTTCACGCTTCTCCAAATCAAAAATTGGGACACGGGAAATTTTGAATAGCCGATCGTTAAATGTTATTCAAGCATGTATGAAAAAAAAATCTCAGAAAATATATAAACAGTTATGATACGTGTTCATCAGTTCGATGAATCAGTGATTGCTACTCCCTCGTGAATAGAAACGACAGAAATAATTTTTATAAAGTCTTATTTATAAATACTTGCACAGAATAATTTAAATTTTAAATTTGAGAGATTCATCAAATAACCATAGTTTCGTTTGTTTAAGAGCGATTTCAATGGTTTGCAAAACTTTTTGACAAGTAACAATGCAAAAAGAATATTGATCATCACTACTGTTAAATGATAATTAATTCAAAAACACTTCAAAAGTAAATAGGACAAAATACAGATTTATAAAAACAAACAAAGCAAAATCTGCCTAAAATTCATTTTAGTTTGTTTTTGATTAAAGCCCTATTTTTCATAAGAAGTGTTATGGAACAAATTCTGAAGCACTCTTATTTTATTATTAAGATTACTTTTTTTTTTAACATTCAATTTAGATCTTTCCTAAGTTAAAACTTATTCTTAAATTACTAATTTAAAAAACAAATAAATAAATTCAAAGAAGAAAAATGTGTGACAAGAAGAGCATAAGATAAATTATCGACATTGAGTTTAATAAAACACAGTATTTTTTGTTATTGAATCAAATTTAACAAATTAAAATCCTGAATAACAATATCCCAGGTCCACTGTTCCGATCGCCGGAACCGTTTGTTTCCTTTGTTTTTCGGCAGCGGATCCTATAGATTCCGTTGGTTTTCGGTCGGCTACGTTGACTTCCGACGATTTCTTGACTACAGGACTCTGATCCAGTTTCCGCCGGAAAAATTCCGTTAAGTTCCGCAAAATTTCGACCAGGAATTCGTCGGAAATCGACGGAACCGATGGAAACTAATCGGAACTGGTCCGACGAAATCTGGATCGGAATCCTTTAGTAAAGAAATCGTCGAAATTCAACAGAACCGATCGGTTCCGACGTACCGAGCTTGACCTGGGTAGTTTCAACTCATATCATTATCACAATAAAATTTTTTAAATCCAATCGTCTTCAACTCTCACTTATCATTATTTTCTCAATAAAACACAACTAAAAAAAGATCTGAAATTAGATTTTTCGATTTAAAATTGATGAAAAAATAATAATCTCTACATTTATTGTTTAAAAACGATACAATAATATGTAAATGCGAGACTACTTTATCTTGCAAGACAACATTTAAAAATCGTCATCCCCTTGCTATAATCTTGGATATACCAATCTGTGAATCAAATCATTCATTAAAATCTTTTTCGTGATTTATATATATATACATAGAAAGCAGTGGCGTACGCAGAGGGAGTCGAGGGGGTCCGCCCCCTCCCCCCTTGAGACGAAAAAGTCCTGGAGGGGGGTACAGAGAAAAATATTTTCGCGTGATAAAAATTTTTTTGCGTCATGGCGGCCCCCTGCGAAGTTGGGCCCCCTCCTTAAAAAATTTCTGCGTACACCAATGATAGAAAGATATTTCATCAATTACTGACATAATTAGTTCAACATGTCACTTCAAGTTTATATCACATTGAATTCAATTTTTGTTTATTAATATACAAATCTAATATTTAGCATGAATCTAAGTAGCTATCAGTATTGCATCCCAATTCTATGAAATTTATTTATTTTGAATCTGTACTAATAATAACGTCAGAAAAAAAAATAAAGAATATTTTCTTATGTAATATTTCTCACCCATACTGTGTGTGTGTGTATTCACACCTTGTCAATCATTTTAATGTTGTTCACTTCTTTTCTAACAAAAGTAACTCAATCGTTGTCTCTTATAATTGAGTGCTAATGCATAGATATATTTAATAAAGAGAGAGAAAAACACACACATAGGTACATTCGTTCAGGTAAATTGACAACGAACAGAATATGTAAGATAGTGATCGTTTCTTTTTTCTTCATCAATCGACTTGATTGGTATGTATAGATGAGTCCTGCTGTGTGTGATAGAAACAAAAAAGAAAAAAAAAAAAAGATTATTATTATTGAGTTAGACATTAAAAAGAAAAAAATCTAATAACATATTTATTTAAGCATATGTTTCAGTAACGGTAGAACTGTCTGATTTTAAATATGAATTATGAATATCGTCATTTCTATATAAATAAAATTTTTTTCGTTTAATTAAACATGGTTCATCAGGTGCTAAAAGACTATCAACATTGAAACAACGTTTTCGTTGATTTTCTTTTATTGGATTTTGTTTTAAATTAATTGATTGTATTGAAGATAGATGTTGTTCACAGTTATTAGATATGGCAATAGGTTGTATATCATTAAAATAATTTTCTAGAAGATTAGGTTGAATAATTCTAGCTTTTTTTTGTGATGAAATTGATAAATTTGTTATATTAGAATTAAAATCTTCTACTGGAATTTTTGATAATGAACTAGAATAAAACAAAAAAGAAGCAGAAAAAATTTTTGAAGAAAAAAAAAAAACTTGTTTTCTTTTTTTAATTAAACTTACTTTTGAAAATGACGTTCAGTTTCATTTATTGGTAAAATTTCATCGTCATCACCATCATCATCTTCTTCTTCTTCTTCAGGTACAATTAATCCCATACTTTTTCTAACACGTCGTTGTGCTCGACGTCGTCGAAAATCTCCACTAATAAAATCAGCTAAATTTGCTGGATGAATACTCCAATAATGACCTTTACCATTAGCTGATCGACCAGTTTTAATAAAACAATCATTTAATGAAAGATTATGTCGAATTGAATTACGCCAACCTGGACCTCGTGCACGAAAATATGGATAACGATCTAATATCCATTGATAAATATCCGCTAGAACAAGTCGTCGTTCTGGTGTACTTAATATTGCCATAGCAATAAGTCCAATATATGAATATGATGGTTTAGGTTCTTCACAAAATCGAGGATCATATCGTTGATGAAAATTATATAAAGAATATGGATTAGATGATAATGAACTATCAAAATGAAGACGTACAGCATAATCATAAAGTTGTTGATGAGCTGCAAATAACATTGGATAATTTGAAATATTATCTATTGATTCTTTCTGCATGAAAGATTTATTTTATGTATATATAAATATATCAAACAAGTTGATTGGTAAAAAAAAAAAAAAAAAAGAAGAAAGAACTATTTGTTCTGTTTCTCTTATGAGCGATAGAAAGAGAACGAGAAAAATACAAAATATTTGTATGTCGTTTGCTTTACAAAAAAATAAACAGCATACATATATCTATCGGGCAATGTTAAATTCTTATCTGATTAACAAAATGGAAAAAAAAAAAAAAAACGTTTTTGATTGGTTAAAAGAATATTATTCTCATTGGATGAAAAATAGAAAACGAAAATAAATATTAATAATTTATCCAATTAACTATTAACATTTGCTTAAAAAGATTTATTATGTCACGAACAAAATGACCTTGAAATCATGAAAAATTTTAGTAAAAACTTTTTCAATCAATCTCTTGAATCATTTGTTCTCGTGACCTTGAAAACATTCGTTTATTCTCTATAGTTAATCGATGTTAAATATTTTGTCATTTCATAAAATAATAAACTATTTCACTTTTCTCTTTATTTTAATTGTCATTAACGATCTCTTATTATATGGTTGAATGATTTTTTTACGTCATGGGTACTCTCTTTTTCTTTCTCGTTTACTATATTAAATGCTTTTTTTTTGTACATATCTTTTGATTCATCAAAAGTCTAATCAAATTTGTCACTTGATAAATGTATGCCTTAAGTCTTCTACCTCTTTCTCTTAACGAGATATAAAAAAAGAAATCTATTGTGTAAAACATTTCTATCGAATACAGTTGACTGTTAATGATTTTTTTTTTTTTTTATCATATAACGATTTTATATTTCAATGTAAGAAAAAGAAAAAAAAACTGATGATGTTTATCAATCGATGTAAAATGAAAGAAGTAGAAGCAGAAAAAAAAAAAGAAGATATGTCATCATGTATTTTTCTTCGAATCAAACTATTAATAATATTATGATGACCTTTATTATTACTATTAACAAATAAATATATTCATTCTTTTCTAATAAAATAATATTATGCATCTTATTTCGGACTCGTTAATAGAGAGTACATTCATAGAACAAAAAGCATGTTGAATCAAATCAATTTAATAAAGAAAAAAAAGCATCGAAGTAGGACGATGAGAAAAAAAAAAGACGAACAAAATAGTTGATGATCTCTATGCATAAGAGAATGTTAGACTGATTAAATTAAATATAAAAAGTTGCCGAATGTTAAGATGAATACTTGAACATATAAAATAAGATTCTTCTTGAAGTCTTTTAAAAAAAAAAAATATCAATTGCAATAGAATATTCCGAAATAAGATGAAGTATTCTTGAATTTAAATACAAAAAAAAAAGAGTATTCTACAATTCATTTGTAGTTTTTTTTGAGATTATTAAAACAAATACGATTCAATCATATTGTCTAACATTAGAAAATGAACACTTTATATCTGTCCGAATGCTGATGTGTCTCGCACTTGCTTTATATTTTAGAAATGAGGTGTGATCAATTTCTATCGTATATTGTCAATGACTACTATCACATCTGTTTAAAAATTTTGATGAATATATTAGTTCATTTTTGTTTCAACATGCTTAATTCGAGTACATTTCACCTAGTTACAAATGATCAAAAATTCTTTTCTTCTACTAATGACTACAACAAAAAAAGAAAAAAACTCTAATGAATTGACTCTTTAAATTCAAGAATGTACAATATGACAAGAAACACTTACACATTGAATGTCGTGTTTTTTTTTTTTCTATTTTGTCATTTGATGAAGTGTTTGATTAATTTTGATTGTCAAGGATTTATTTCTATATAGATTTCGATGAACGATGATGATAATTTGCTATCGTCACACGAAATGATTAGACCTACTGCTATTAATTCATTCATAAGCAGGTGTAAATGGTGTCATCAACGGGAAATGATTTCTTGCTGTGCTTTTTTCGATGATGACTACGACTATAGTATATCAATTTGCTTCATTATATTTTATTTCATTAACAGTATAGAATGCACTCCTGAAGAGAAATAAAGTATCAAAATTTGAACATAGATGAATAACAATAGTGTACCTTTTTTTTTTAAATAAAAAGAAAAACTATCACGTATATTACAATATATACCTAATAATGAAAGGAAGTGTTTCTGATCATGTGGGATTTAAAAATACTTGTAACAACTTAATCGATGAATAGAGCAAGTAGATTAATTTATCATTTGTTATTACATAGTTAATTAAATATAGCAGAAAACTACTCTTTGGAAATAATACGACATTCATTACTTTAGTTAATTCATGAATTTTTTTATTTTAAGAAACATCAATAAGTACAATTGAATAAAATAACAACTTTTTTTGCACAAACAAAAAAAAATGAGTAACTATATGGAATAACTTTTGTTAACATATATAAGGAAAATTTCGTTTCGATAATAAACGGATTACATAAGAAAAAAAAAATAATGTTTGATATAAAATATTTTCGTCGCTTTACACAATGCCGATCGAGTTCACTTATCATAGTTTTAACAATTTTGATCAACTAATAATTTTTCTCTTTCAATCTATTAAAATTTTATCCGCATAGTCATTAGAATGACTGCCATCAGCAAAACAATCGATGATGAAATATTATAAAATTTGACGATTGTAATAGAAATGAACATAAGTAGACATCGGATCGAAACTACGGACCTACATCAGGCTACAAAATTAGAAATCGTAGAAATTGAAACCGACGTTGAAAAAGAATCACTTCACAAATTATTTATATCAGCATTAAATAGCCAAAACATTTGATTTATATATTAAAATATAATACAGTCAGAGAAACTTTGCACTCATCCATTATGTATTCACAATTATCATTCGATATAAACATTTGCAATCGTATTTTTTCGGCGGAACAAAATTAGCAATATAGGAATGTTGTATATGATGAATTCATTTTAAAATAATAAGGTAAAAAACAAAGTTTTTTAGTCATTTCTCTGATATTTATCTCTATCATACTACACAGATTTTCATGATATCTGCACTGTAGGTACGCTACATCTGACTTCTACATTACATTATAAGATGGTGAGACAAATCTATCATTGACTGCTCATGCATTTGATATTATATTTCAACATAAACGCTTAGACAACGAAATGTTTTCTATAAGAAAACTGTTGCAACAAATGGAAAACTACAAAAAAAAGAACGCAGTAGAGTGAATTGTCGAATATGTAACGTTTTTTTTTAAAATTTCCTCTAATTTTATATACTTTAATATTCTTAAAATGTTCTAATAAGAAAACGTATCAATAAAACTAAGCAAGAATTCGTTTTTCAGTTAGACGTAAAGTCACGCAGGGATTTTCATTAATTGGAAAATAAATTCTAAGTTTTGCTTGCATTAAGCAAATATATCACAAGTTCACTGTAATGGAACAAAGTATGCATTAATAACTTCTATATCGACATCGGAGAATGATTTTCAATACTAATTTTGTGAATAAGTGCATCAAGATTTGAAATTTTTATAGTTTTGAATTTCGAAAGAAGATAATTATTATATACTTGACATATCATTTATGAACTAACGAGGGAGCATTCCCAACTGTCACATCGCTTTTGAGTCGAGCGTATGCGCATTATGTAGGCCTTAATGATCTATGAATACTCTGAAAAAAGTTCGTGCTGTTAGCTTATTACTACCGAGATATTGCATTTTTACTGTACGTTTAAGCAGAAAGCCGTGGTCCCCCTCAGGAACACTTGGAAAACTGAGTTTTGAATTTCAACTTGAAACTTTGCATAGAGATAGATCTCAATGAGAATAGTTTATTGTGAAAGTTTCAGATCTTTTGATTGCTCCTAGTCTGAAATAAGAATATCAAAATCTGCTGGTGTATATCAGCGATTTTACCATAGCTGTATCCTAGGATAGGCACAACGAAAAGATTTGAAACGTTCACAATAAACTATTCTCATTGAGATCTATCTCTATGCCAAGTTTCAAGTCGAAGTTCGAAACTCAGTTTTCCTAGTGTTCCTGAGGGGGACCACAGCTTTCTGCTTAAACATACAGTAAAAATGCAATATCTCGGTAGTAATAAGTTAGCAGCACGAACTTTTTTCAGAATATTTATAGATCATCAGAGCCTACATGATACGCATACGCTCGACTCAAAAGCAATGTGACAGTTGGGAATGTTCTCTCGTAAGTCAAATTTAATGAGAAATACAAACGGATAAGAAAATTCTATTCAACAAATTTAAAAATTCTTTCGTTTTTTTTTCTTGGCCAACGATAAATAACACAAACTAGTTTTCAATTAAGGCCGATCGCGACCTCTAACAACTTCCTACTTCAAATAAGGTTGCTTATAACTTAATATAAGATCAATTCTTTATTTACATGTTTTTCATTTTTTAAAATCTATTCTATATCGTATTTAATCGCGATAACAATCGTTCAAATCTTTGAAGAATATAATTTTTTTCATTTAGTAATAGTAAAAAGTTATCACAATAGAAAAATTTAAAAGAATTAAATCTATTAATTATTTTAACAACATAAATTAATTGTAAATTTTAATGAGTATACAAAATTTTTCAACTATAGAAATTCATGAAATATATGATCGATGTTGTGAATAATAATTGCATATAAACGAATTCAATTATTTATATGTATAAAAAAAAGTATTGTTGATTACCAACAGTATAAATTAATTAATAGAATATTAAAATTAACTTATTTGTTTTTTCCTTAAGATCTTCAATATTATAATAAAAACTTCTTGACTAAATTGCACAAAATATATAACTTAGTACAAAAGAAGACAACAAAGTCATTGTAAACTACAAATTGATGTACGTGTAGTACTTGATATGGGTTTAATAGGTGCTGAATTTTGTGGTTCTTGTCGTATAATTGTTGCTGTTATAATACCTCTTGCATCCGTATCAGTTTTTGGTAGAACAACATGCATTAAATTAGCTGTTACTTGACGAAATAAATTTTCAATTGATTCACCAGTTTTAGCCGAAACAAAAAATGGTAACATATCATGATCTTTAGCAAATTGATGATGTTTTTCTGCTTTAACAGCACGTAAATGTTCAAGATCACCTAAAAATCTTTATTTATAATATAAAATTTCTTTTTCAATATTTTCTTTATATGAGCAATATCATTTAGTAGTAACATGATACAAAAACAAAAGGATTGTCGACTTTTACTTCATACATCTAACAGAGGGGGGGGGGAGAGAGATCTCCAAGTGATAAATCGCTTTCAAGCTGAGACTATATTCAATTGATAGAACCTAGTGAGTAGGTAAATATTCAGTGTTTTATCCAGACGGGTGTCCGGGGGGCCGCGCCCCCCCTGAAAATCGAGTTCGCCCCCCCGAAACTTGCGATGATCGTACTAAAAACACGTGGCTTGCTCTCCCGAAAATAATTTTTCGCCCCCCCCGAAATTCCAAATCGCCCCTCCGGAGAAAAAATCCTGGATAAAACACTGTAAATATTCTAGAGTGGTTCGAACTGTTGAACATTTATTTCTGGATATATCAAATTTTTAGTAGATTTTTTCTGTAGAATTCAAGGAAAATCATATATTTTTGAATTTTCAACTGTAACTCTTTGCTTATAACAAGTACTTCAATTAAACTAGCTTATAGAAAAACAAAAAATGTTTACAATTCTTTGCTAAACTTTCATAGAAAAACTCTTATAAAGAATCAAAAGATAAAGAAAAGATGTCTTGATTTATTTAAAATGATTCATATAATGAATATTTAATTAAATAGTCTATAGAAAATTATCTCTCAAATTTTCCATACTAAAATCAAAAAATAAAGAATTTCCTGTCGACACAGCAAGTCTTTTTTTCTCAATTAACTCTTTAGTAATTATAAAATACTATAGACATTTACTCTTCTTAAACCCCCGAAAATCGAGTTCGCCCTCTCGAGACTTGTGATAATCGTGCTACGAATACATGGCTTGCCCCCCCCCCCCCCGAAAATAATTTTTCGCCCCCTAGGAAATTCAAATCGTCCCTCCGGAGAAAAAATCCTGGAGTTCTTCATTTACTCACTTTTATTCCCAACAAGTGCAAATAATGGTTTTCGACCAGCACAATATTTCATTACTGTAGAATACCAATCTTCAAGATTTTCAAAACTTTGTAAATTTGTTATATCATAAACAAGTAAAACAATCTAAAAAGAATAAACAAATTTTTATACATTATAATACAATTTTTTTTCTTGTAATTTACATCTGCTCCATATATATATTTATCTAGCATAGCACCACCTAATGTTTGACCACCAACATCATTTACAGCTAATGTAACATTATATGAATCTAAATAGAAATAAAAAAAAAATATAATTGTTGTTATTTATTTTTATTTTAAATCAATTTTACGTGTTAAATTAATTCGTTTTAAATAATAATCAATTCCTAATGTTTGATTATAATCACGATTGAATGCATCCTTAGAAAATCTTTCAGAAATTGATGTCTACAATAATAATACAATTTGTTATATAAATAAAAAAAAAAAAAGAAAGTATATTCTTTTACTTTGCCTGAGCTACCATCACCAAGAATTACAATTTTAACTTGTTTTTCATTAGCATCATCTTCTGAATCCGACATTTCTTTTTTTTTTAAAATCACAGATTTTTCTTTTCAAAATTTATTATAATAGACATAAGTGAGCTATTACCTTGACATCAAACCTCATTTTTATGTAGGCGACATCTTTTAAGGTTTCTATGAAATATTTATTGTTCATCTAGGTGTATGTAAATTCTTTTTTCTTTAAAATTCAATTGTATGATGTTAGTTTATAATATATCCTATTCTGATTGTGATCATCATTTTTCAAACAATGCATATTGTTCGTTTGCTTCGTTTACTCTTCCTGTTATTTTGATTGAAGTACCTTATTTCCTTTTATTTCATGTTACTTTCTTTTAGTTAACAAATTTTCTTATTATAATGTTGTAATGAACGAAAAAATGTATTAAGAAAACTATGAAGACATATATAAATTTTAATATATTTTCAGTTATAAAAAAAAACCTATTATCTATTTTCGTTTTTTAGAATTTTATTTGTTTAATTGTAAGAATCATTTAGTTAAATAGTTATGAAAACAAATTCAAATGAACATGTTATATAATACTACGATTTTGTTGAATTGAAATTTTTTATTTTTTTTATTTTATTGTAATTTTCGTGCACATTAATATCAATTTTATTTATTAACACGAAGACAAAATGAATAATAGATGATTGTTTTCAAATCTCTTGAGATATAATTGTCATTATGTAGTGTATATTACATATTCTTTCTTATATTTACATACAACTTAAATAGTTCATCGATGACTTACATATGACAAGAAGAACAAGTATAAATAGTTTTATCTCTAAGTTTATTAATCGTTTTCATATTCATGAATAATAAATATACTATCTAGAATTTAATAGTCATTATATATAATAGATGATTTAATAATTAGACCAAAAAACAAAAAAAGATCGATCTCTCTAAATGTTTATCTATGGATATTTAATAGGTAATTATGAAGTAAATAATAATCTCGTTTATTTATTCATATCATCTTATTAAAGAAATTCGATGTAGATGTATATATACAGATACCCTCTGTAATAACATAAGAACTCTTATGCCATATATCTAATGCCATCAAAATAACGACGACAAATCAATTATGCTTATTCTTTTTTTTTTTCGAAAATCATGTTATTTGCTTTGTGTTATATTCGGTCGCCGTTTTTATACTTCCTGTATGCCAATAACCATTTTGTGAAAAGAGAAAAAAAAATAGAAGAATGATGAAGACGAGAAATAATACGAATAGAAAGCAAAACTAATGATCGATGTCGTGTGATAAGATACTACATATATAAATCTATCTATAATTGTGTATGTTAAAAATGTCTCATATCTATTAGTAAAAAAAATACAGAAACTATTCACTAAATTATCCATTAATCGAATTGTCCATCTGTTTCTTACCTCCTACTAGTTAAGTGAAAAAAGACTAAAAAACATAATAATAATATAGAATAACATGGTAGGTATAGATTTCTCTGTTTTTCATATAGATGTATTTTTCTTTTTATATTTTCATATTTGTACAAAACAAAAAAAAAAAAAAAAAAGAAAACCTAAATTAACAGATACATAATATTGTTTTTAATGGAAAAGAATGATGAGTTTGACATTTTTATGAATTATTTATCGTTTTATTCGTATCGACAACCGTGAATGTGTGAGTATAATAACAAGAAAGAAGAATCGACTTCTACTAGTACAGTCAACTCAGATTAACAAAGAGAAGAAAAAAGAAAACAAGAACTTTGAAAAGAATAGACTATTATGATTATTATTATCATTTCGCATTCGAACTTCCAGTTGAGAGAACATCATGCATATATATATACAAAGATATAGATAGATAGATCTGGTTTTTATACAAACAAGATTATGGAGATGAATCGTCCTTTTTTACGTATCGATATAAATATATATTACAAAAAACACGAGAACGAAACGAGATATTTTATGTCATATTATTAGACGATCACAACTATTTACAAAGTAATGGAAAAAAACAAAAATATGTTTGCAAATCTATTCATTCTACGAACAAAAGAAAGAGTATTCTTAACGCTCTTTAATTACTAAAATATTTTTCCGGGATCTTGAGAATGTCGATACAATCTGCTTCATATTCTTTTTTTTTTTGAATTGTAAATCAAAGTTAAAAGTATTAATCTGAAAATCAAAAGGTCTGTTCTGATTTCTTTTGGTATATTTAGAATATGCGTCTTCTTATTTTTTTGTTTTATTTTTGTCATGGATGGTGATCAATAGGAAGTCTATTCAAAACAGACTTCTAATTGATAATAATAAGTTTTTTATGAGCACGTACACACATATGCACCCCATAGTGATCACGTTTCTATAACTGTGCAAAATGAATTTTTTAACGATTTATTTTTTTTCTTTTTTTCAATATAAAAGGTAGTTCTCATATGAATATTTATTTTATTCTTATGATGCATTACTGATTCGATAGATAAACTTATAAATTAAATTTAATACTTTTCTGGAAATTGGATCTATTGTAAGTCAAATTTCCATACTAGAATTACATTCTTTTTTTTTCTTTCTTAATATGACGGATACACATCTCAATGAATTTCATTAGATTCAGGAACTGTAAAAACCGGCAAAAAAATTAACGGATATTACACGTTAGGTTTATACTGTATTTATTTGTATATTTTCACTTTACTTTTCTTCATAAATAAATCTATCATTATGTTTTTGACATGTGAATCTTTCTTCAAAATTTTTTTTTTTGTTTGATCCTATGAAACCTTTTTTCTTCTTATTATTTAGATTGCATATAAACATCAAACAATATTACTAGAATTGCATTAGCCTTTTTTTGTTCTATTTCTCTAATTCTCATGTGATCCCAGCATCAACACTAAACGGCAACAAAAAAAAAAGCAATCAGTAAGTTTTATTTATATTATGTTGCTCTCTCGTTTCACATGTCTTGATTATAATAAACAATTGTTTCCGCGGTCAACATAAATCAAACAATACACACAATTAATCGTATTATGAATAAAAAAAAAAAGGTTCTATGTTTGAATGCATGCAATTACTTAAAGAAAAGAAAAAAGAAAAATATATATATATGTTTTTTTATTAGCTTTAATGATACTTTAAAATCAACATGATCATGTCTATTTGTCAGCTAAATATTAAAGAAAAAAGATTGATGAATTTTTTTATGTATATTATATTTTTATTAGAAATAATCTTTTTTGAAAGTCTTTAGAAATGTCTTTTGTTTTTTAAATATGTTATAATAATGAAAGAAAATCTTATTTAAGTCCATTTAATGTACTTTATAAGATATTATTATCAATTTTTAATAGAATATAATACTAAGAATGTGAATTATATTTAAAAACAAAAAAAAAAAAAAATTTCAATAATTGAGAATAATTTTTTTTTTTTTATAATTTAATTATAGACGAAAAGTATTGAAATGGATTCGTCGATATTTTTTTGCTAGAGTATTTCGACTCATTCAAGACGATAAGATTATTGTGTCTCCAATTCTTTTTTTTTTTCTATTTGATCCATTTGAGTACTAATAGAAGAGTGAGATAAGCAAACTATTAATTTTCTCTAGTGGTATACACATGAGGACGATTGAAAAAGAGTTGCAAGTTCTGTTGACATAGTGTAAACAATAGCAAGTAGAATGATGACATGCGTCTATATTCTTTTATACCCAAAAAAAAAAAATAAGATAGAGGAAAAGCAAAAATTTGTGAATTGATAGAACAAAAGAAATGCAATCAATGAAGTTACTATCGTTAGCATCTATTTATTATATTCAATTTATTACTTATTCTTTTTCTTTGACTATTTCTATCTTAATTTTTTACTCTCGACATTATCGATATTTTATATAAATTTGTCTATAGTTAGATGTTATTTAGCGTAAGTAATTTAGTTTTTATTCATATATAATTTGTTCAAGAGAGGAAATATTAAAGATTTATTGATGCATACATTTATATAAGATTCTCAGACAAACATCAGGTGATAATAGCAAAATAGAATGAATAATATGTTCTATATTAAATTAAGATGCTTTTTTTTATGAAATAAGTGTTCTTTTATTTCCTCTTCAATGAGCACTTTTAGATCAAATATATTGCATGTAGATGAGTTGTGTTTTTTAAACTAGAAAGAACATTCTTTATTACGATTCTTTTTTTTTTTTTCTTCTTCTTCTTCGTTTCGATCTCTTGATAAGTACTTCTATTATTTATTGTGTAAACGAATGTACATATTTAAATAAAAATGAACTAAATCAATTAAAATATCGAGTAATGTTTTCTTATTCCATTTTCTTAATAAATATCCGTTTTTGTTTGAATAAATATTTGTCTTTATCAAGGACGATATACCTACTTAAATATATCAAATAGTAATTTATGTTAAAAAATATTTTTCATTAAACCTATTCGTGTAGAAAATACATATATAAAACGATTCTATTGACTATTTAAACAATTTATTTTTTACATTCCCAAATGTATGTCTCATAGGAAATGCAATAAGAGAAAAGTTACGAAGTTTATTTTTAGTCGATAGATTATTACTTATTTAAATGACATTGATCGATATCGAGTATGCTATGTCATCTAAGTCCATCTCTTCGTCATTTCTATTGATTAGTTGAAAGAGTCGATGATGTGAAACTGAAGAATAGTTGCTAACACAACAGATAGAAAAAAAAAAAAGGAGACCTATAGCAAAAAAAAAGGAAAATGTCAAGGACACATAGATTGTGTGAACTGTCTAGAAATCTTAAAGATTTAACTTAAGTAATGAAATTCATAATCTTAGTCATGAAATCTTATTCAAGTAAATCGACAACCCCATCTTGATTAATAGAAAAAAAAAAGAAAAGATTTATTATCAGTTTTATTGATGCAAGCAATTCAGCTTTTTTTTTTTTTTTCTTCGATTCTTTTTTTGTTTAATTTCATATCGTTCATATTTAATAAAAAGAAATTTTGCTTTTTTTTTTCTTTCATAAATGAACATATAGAATAATTTTACTCTAAAAAAAGAAGTTTGTCGAAAAAACTCAGACGTACAACACACTTTCTCGTCGTTTTTTTTTCTTCGCATACAAAATAAAAGTTAATTCGTTTATGATTCTAGTCAGCACGGAGCATTATATATATTGTTATTATTAAATAAAAAAAAAAAAACATACACACAGAAAGTCTCGCTCGATCAATATAGATGAAAAAAAAAATATTTGGACGTAGAAATGAACAATGAATGATATACGGAGAAATGAGAGGAAGTTACTAGCCGAAAATTTCTTTATTACAATTTTTAATAGCATAGCACAATGCATTTACTAAAAAAAAAAAAAAACATGACTTTCACGGACCTAAAATATAAAACATCGATGTGTTTTTTTTCTAGACATTAATAATAAATATAATTCTTTTTTGTTTCTGTTTTGTATCTTTTTAATTTTAGTGCAATTACCATTGAGAATATCTATTCATCGTAGTGAAGTTGAAAGTTTATTATTACCAAATATTGGTTTATCAAATGATTATTCTGATAATGATATATTATTACCATTAAATTTAAGTAATATTGATTGGTATTTAATATCATCGAGTGATTCACAAATGGCACTTTTATCACCTTCAACATTTAATTATTTAACTTCAACGAATTCAACAACAATATCATCAATTTTTCGTCCAATGTCACTTGTTAAAGCATTACCTGTTGCTTTAGTTCTTTCAAGTATTGTTGTTTTATGTATATGTGGTAATATACTTGTTATTTTATCTGTTTTTACATTTCGACCATTACGAACTGTACAAAATTTTTTTATTGTTTCACTTGCTTTTTCTGATATGTTTGTTGCTATTATCGTTATGCCATTTCATATTGTCACACATATATTAAAACGATGGATATTTGGTAGAATATTTTGTCAAGTATTTGTTACATCTGATGTACTTTTATGTACTTCATCAATATTAAATCTTTGTGCTATTGCGGTAAAAATTTATATTTTCTTTTTTTTTATAAAAACTTCTTTTTTCTATTAGCTTGATCGATATTGGGCTATAAGTGATCCTATACAATATGCTCGTCAACGTACAATGCGACGTGTACTTCTTATGATCATGCTTGTATGGATATTATCAGGTACAATATCAATTCCACCAATCATAGCAACAGTACTTGGTTCAAATGAATTACAAAATTTTAATGAATTACAACAATGTGAATTATCAAATAATAAAGCTTATGTTATTTATTCAGCATGTGGTTCATTTTATATACCAGCATTAATAATGACTATTGTTTATGCACATGTTTTTATTGCAACAAGAAAACGTTTTCATGAACGAGCGAAAGGTTAGAATCTACTGTTGTCTTTTATTTATCATATGAGTATGATTTATTTTGACTGGAATGTTTCTTTTAATTCTTTTCTTTTGACACAAAACTTCAATCTTACGTCAAAAGAAAAATAGGATTTTTTTTCCCCATTGGTTATAGTACTCGTAGAACATTAATGATATATTATTCTTTAAATAATCTTTCGACTAAAGACATAATCATGTCTAGAAAGAAATTTACGATAGAAGATAAAACTTTAATCGTAAGTTTTTACAATATATGTACTTTTATCATGCATTGGTTTTTATAGTATTTTGCATAATCTTAATTTGACTAGATTGTGTACTCGTAAATAACAATCGCAATACATGATTCCTAGAATATTGAATAATATAAGTTGATTAGAAGTATTTCATGGTGTGTCAATTATTAAGTAAGAGTTAGACAAAAAAAAGAAGAACAAATATAAAAAAATATGTGAAAAGGCATGCAATAGTACTAGTTTTTTTTTTACAACATATACAATTTAAAGAATGGCAAATTATCACTATTGTACGAGTAATATAATTGACAAACAAAAAAAAATTAGATTTTTCTAATATAAAATTGAAGCTATATATGTCGAAAAATATTACTATTGAAACATGCAGTCTAACTGAATATTCTCATATTTATATATATTTTTTTAATAGCGGCAGCTAAATTAGCAAAAGCTACTCGAAGAAACAATAATGAAGCATCGACCACTGTTGTAACAATAGATAATAGTATTAAACGTAAACATCATCATCGTCATCATCATCATCGTAAAAAACGTACATTTAAAACATCGACGTGTCGTTCAACTGGTTCATCATTAAAATCTTCAGGATCTAATGGTAGTGGAACAGATAATTTAGATCTAGATGATGCAGAAGAAACAATACATTTAAAAATATCATCATTATCAAATAAAAATCATCTTATTGAAAGTTCAACAATAGATGTTGATACATCATCACACGGTTTACATTCAATAAATATGGATGATAATAAAATGTTTCGGAAAAGTAAGAATTAAAATTTGATATTATTATATTAACATAAATCGAGAACTAATCAATAACAAAAAATCATGTGTCTAGTTCAATAATGAATCGTATTAAATATCTAATTTTGCTAAATCTAATCTATGTACTTACTGAAAAAAATATTTGAGGTCGTCTGACCCTAAAAAAAAAACAATAAATAATTCCCATCAGAATAGTTCAGAATGTGATTTTATTTTTTTATTTAGCACCTTCTTATTTGCTAAAATTTTTCATAATTTCTATCATTATCTGCTTGAAAAATATATTGTTTTCAAAAAAAAAAGCAAAAAATATTTTTCGTTTTATCTTCATTGCAGACATTCGAGATTTTTGTTTGCTTAAAAGAGTATGTAAAGCTTCAGTATTTAGTAGAGCCTGTTCTTTTTTTTAATTGAGTATTTTATTACTATATTAAAAAAAAAAGTACTTCTATAAACAGAGTTGTTTATGGTATTCAACTTGTTATAAAAATTAATCATTTTGAAAGACAGAACATTGCAGTATGACATGCTCGTAAAGAACAAAATCTATAGAAGCGCAAGTCCACAGAGAATTTTAGATTGTCCTAGTTTGTTAAATATTTGTATCGAACGTCACGATATAAAGTTGACAATTTTATATAACATGAATGTACTCGGATTAACACGGATTTTTTCAAGAGATTTAAAATTTTTCTCTAATATATTATGTTATCTCAAATGAATTTTATTCTATGTAAGATATTATTTAATAAAATGGACGAATTTTAGTTATAAAAATCTGACTATAGATATTTATTAAATATTTTTTTTTCTTAATCACAGGTGATCTAGCAATTCCATTATTTAATCAATATCCTAATAATAATAATAATAAAAAAATTGAAAATGGTTGTTTGATTCAACAACAACATGCATCAGTACAAACAACTGAATTATTAAATCCAAAAAAATGTTTATCAAAAGAGGCTGGTCGTCGAAGTATATTTAAAGGTAAAAGTTTAGCAGCATTAATGAATGAACGACAAAAAATTTCATTAACACGTGAACGTCGTTTATCACGAACACTTGGCATTATTATAAGTGTATTTCTTTTATGTTGGTTACCATTTTTTGTTGTTTATATTTTATCAGCTTTTATTGATGTATCAATATATGTGAAAGAACCATTACCTACACTTGCTCTTTGGCTTGGTTATATTAATAGTGCTTGTAATCCAATAATTTATACTGTTTTTAATGTCGAATTTCGAACAGCATTTAAACGTTTATTATTTCCAAGATCTATGAATAATCCTCTTAATCGAAATTATTCCAATAAATAGTGTCGTAATTAAAAAATTTTATGTTATATTTTCTTTTTTTTTTTTTGGTTCTTTTCTCTTTTATTTTCACATAGAAATGTAATTTTGTTTTTTAAAAAAATCTGATGGTTTTGTGAAGAATCGTATTTTAGACAAATTATTTTAAAATACTAATTCAATAATCAAAAACTATGTGTATTTTTTTTTTCAACAATATTCATTATGTCTTAACTTAACGAACGGTTTTTTATTGTTAGCATTAATCATATATGTTTATGACCATTGAACCATCATTTTTGGGTAACCTGTGTTCAAAAATGAAGACGATAGGATAAAATTATGTATTTGAAATAGTGGAATAAGTATAATTCTACAGTTAGATATACAGTTGGGTAGCATTAACAGAAATAGATAAGAAACAGAGTTCGTTGGATCTAGAATCAATCCGATAGGCCAGTGACGTATCCAGGATTTTTCAGTATGCTGAATCTCGATTTCCGAGCACGGGACCCAGATGAAACTCATGGAGGGTGATGTTGGATCCAAATAATGGAATTTTATCAAAAAAAATTTACACTCGGAGTTTGCGAAAAAAATTAGCATTTTTCTGATCCCCCCTCGAGGATTTTTTGCTGTTAGTAGTATCATGGTTTTTAGAACTTCATAGGAAGCTACACCGAATTTCATCGATAAATTTCAAATTTCGTTTAAAAATATGCAACCGTTCAAGAGTTATAACTTTTTGAGTTTTTGCTACATGTGAAAACAATTTTTGCAAAATTTCAAATCGTCATAACTCTTGAACGGTTGCATATTTTCAGACGAAATTTGAAATCTATCGATGAAATTCGGTGTAGCTTCCTATGAAGTTCTAAAAACCATGATACTACTAACAGCAAAAAATCCTCGAGGAGGGGATCAGGAAAATGCTAATTTTTTTCGCAAACTCCAAGCGTAAATTTTTTTTGATAAAATTCCACTATTTGGATCCAACATCACCCTCCATGAGTTTCATCTGGGTCCCGTGCCCGGAAATTGAGATTCAGCATATTGAAAAATCCTGGATACGTCACTGCGATAGGTTCTAGCGAGAAGAGATATAGGATACATGTTAGAAAACTATATGACTTTTTTTTGAAAGTACTATTATCGTGTGTTGAGTCAAAAATTTGTCAAATAAGTTGAAACTTTATACATGACACATATGTTATTATTTATCTTTTCTCTAATCATAAATTTATAGCACACGCATCTCTATTTTATTCTAATCAAAAAGTAAATGGTGACTTACTGCATCGTTCTAGAAACAACAAGTAAAACTAGTTATTCATGTATTCACACACTTTTCACTCAGTATTTGAAAATATGATGCTAGTTAGAATTATTTCATCTTTCAATTCGTATCAGTTACTGGTAAGTATCATGATATATTTTGTCAAACAAATTAACTGAATCTATAGAAAATGAAAATCAAACATTGAGTAAGCTCATCTCAAAAGTTCATTTTTGCCGATTTCGATATATATACTTTCATATACTATATATATTTTCATGTAGCTATACTGACTAGAACAATACAGCTTTTTTTTTATCATTAGATTCATTGCAACATGTGCTATCCAATCATAACAGATGTATGAAACTTGTATCAACATCATCATAGCACTCGAACACATAAGATAATGTTATTAACTTCGCTTGTAATGGATGTTTCTGTTTGTATTCTCAAACTTACTAAAGACTGGGTGTGGATATGATTGACATATGAACCAACAGTAATACCCATATCGACATTCTATATCGGTTTATTAATAAGTTCCTTATGAACCTATTAGAAAAAACAACAAACAATATAAAAGAGAATGCACAAAGAAATAGAAGACAACAATAACCGAGTATCGTATTTCATAACAAAAATCAAAATCTTTCGTTTTTATTTATTAATGAATTCACAATCAAATAGATTCGCCATAGTTTATTGAGACCTGTATGCTCAATAAATGTACACAAGATGCTTGATCAGATCGAATCGTGATGACCAAAACGAATCAAAGGCGATGCATTATGATCCTAAACACTATTTTCATGAAACTAAGACCAGTGATCAGCTTCTGATCGACAGGTTGATTTAGTGCGAATAGTACAGCTTGATGAATGAATATGAAAAGAATGCGAAAAATCAGATAGAGTGTGGAGACAAATGTAGTCTTTGTCATCTTCAAGCAATCATTGACGATTGATAAGTCAGTATGAAGTACGATATGAATCGAGTAAACAAGTAATTCCTCTTTCCTTATTATCACAATCATGTAAAATTTGAACACTTTAAGCTTCGATAACCATCGATAATAATATTTGACGTTTTAATCATTAAACAATATAGATTCAGCAATTTTTGTAACAGATTAAATATTCTACTAGTTGAATCACAAACAAGGAGTTTCAATGTTGTGATAGATTGGCTAGGCGATTGTAACTTTTTGCTATTATTATCATCAGTCAAACGAGCACATAAACGGTGAATATTCAGCGTACATTGGAATAATTGAACGCATTGGTTCAAACACAATCTGATATTTTGAATCGAGACATGCATAATAGGTTTAGATGCAAGTGTCGACATTCAAATTTTGACATTATACATAAAATTGAAGCTGAATAGGCAGTGTATGAGTTTTACTGCAGTGATAGAAGAAACATTGGATAGAACGCAGAGACGTCAAACGAGGAAGATGACAACATTGTAAGATGATTTTATTTCAATAATTCGTTCAAGCAAATATAACGAAATGAAAATGATCGTAAATCAATAAATTGTTGAAAATTACAATCATTTTACAGAAATAAATCAATTTGACATGATGTATGGTCATCATTCGGAAGACGAAAGGCAATTATTCGTTCGAGAATCACTGGGAGATATTTTTGGACAGATTTAAATCGAAATCGTGTTTGAACAACGAATGAACAATGAGCGGTAGCTCAAAATGAGAATTAAGATCATAGAAAGCATGAAATAGATAAACACGATTCAAATAATCAAATAAATTCAGCAATGATTCTTTAGCTAATAATTGAAGACTCATCTTGTCTATTTCATATATGAAGGGTATGTAAAAAAATCAATTGTTCATTATGAGACCGATGGAGAACAGTATAACTTTTCTCTCATTTTCTTCTCAAAACATATAGAGGGTGGATGATAGAGAGAATATATCGCACTTATATCTTTCTGATTTGAATCGATTACTTAGTCAAGGAAACATTATGTTGAAATTTTTCTTTGTATTACTCGGTCTAACGACTTCACGAATTGTTCTAGACAAAGAAAATTTGGCAGTTTGACTTACTGAATTCAATAGCGTGTATAATAAAATATTACTTCAATTTTCTGACGAAACAAACTATAAAATAATTCGATATTCTGTTAGCTGGTGTTTCCTCTTATAGAAAGTGTTCCACCGTGTTATGCTAATGGACTACTTATAAATGACGTGATCATAAAGTGAAATAAACAATTAAGGAAACCGAATGACTATTAACTGAGAGAAATTGAAAAGCTCTGGATCAGTTCCATATTCGCTGCTTTAACTTTGAGCAATATTCAAACCAACACCTAACAAATGTTTCTATCTATTCCCGAAGATATTCCACATTATCGGTGTAGTTGCTAGTGAGCCATGTATAGTCCTAACTGTGCCACTTCTGGTCAAGTACGGTAATTTTTATGATGGTGTACAATCATTCTGGGTTGTCATAATTAGGGTGTGGGGTGTGGGTATGAGTGTGGAGGTGGGTGTAGGTATGTCGGTGTGGCTGTGGGAGTCGGTAAAGAGAAGATGACGCCGATACCTCACATCCACCAACACCACACCCTACTCATTTTGTATTGGTGGTCCAGGCAGTCACAAACTGTCGAAAACGCGTGTAAACGTCCAAAAAAGAAAAAAAAATAGTCGTTTTTCTCTGATACTCGGGAACCGCGATTGTGAACAAATAACGACCACTTTTTGTTCATTTTTCGTGCGTTTACACCCGTTTTTGACAGTTTGCGACTACCTGTGGGGGGAGGGGGAAGTGTATGACATTCGTTGATGGAAAAGTGTTGTGATAAACTTGTGATTCATAAGAATTGTAGAACAATGAATGAAAGCTATTTTTACACTTGATATACAATGAGCATGAGTTATGTTCTGTACTATTCTCCCATTTAAAATCGTTTGGCTACGCCAACATATCTCGACTGAAACTGAATTTTTGTTAATTCTTTTCTATCAATATAACCTTTGTTTTCGTCAGCACGCTGTTGTCGAATGATAATATAGAGAAGAATGGACCAGAGACCTTCGAGTGCATTGAAAACGATAAAGAGCCAATTTAAGCCCTTGGTACCGCTTACATCGATAAGAGTTAGAAACGGACCAACAAGCCAACCAAGACCTTGAGTAATGCACGATGAGAGTAATACAAGTACACATAGTTTCATCCGTTCGTACTTTTTGTCAGATTGCTTAGACGAAGGAGCATGTCGTACGTGATCGATAAGGCATTTGGCAACACAAATAATGATGAAAAGATTGAAAAGGAGAAATATGCAAGCGGGTATTGTCAAAAAATAATAAATAACATGTCGACTGAACCAACATATTTGGTATGGATATAAAGTGGTGATCTCGAATGAAGTATTTGAATTGAATCCAGCAGCAAAAGTCATACATATTATCGAAATAAGAAAAGAAGTCATGAGCAAACTATAAAGTAGTTTGAATGATGGTTCTGAAAGGATATAAACGAAACGAAAATAATTGAAATATCCGACACTTGTTTTACAACAGAACATAAAGAGTAAAAGAAAATAGACGATGAACATGAGTGCACTTGCACTTCGAAAGCAGATATTCTGGTTTGAAGATTCTGTTTGCGTATAAACAGTCAAAACGAGTACAATGTAGAAAATAAAAAGAAGCATAGTACTTGCACATGAAATAAGTGGAGCCAAGTCTCGTGGCTTCAACCGAATGTTTGACTTGGCGATACGAGTGATACCGATATGTATGATGATAGCTAAAAAGCAGGTGATGGAAACTAATTGAAACACCAGAGAAGCAATATCTTGAGCGTCGAAACTTTTTTTGCCGTTGCTTTTTATAGTTCGTGGCAACCAGACAAGAGCAAAAGTGGTCAAATGAGTGCAACTACATTCGAATCGTTTGAATTGAGAATTGAAAATTGGTCGACTACAACCTGACTCATTCCAACTAGAACTGTGCACATTATAGAACGAGCAATAATAGTCAATATCGCTGATATTGGGTTCGAATCCGGGTAGAATACTGAGATAGATCGTAATATTTATATTTGTAGAAGTTGACTCAATGTTAGGTAGTGTTTTAACTACCATTATTGACGATGCAAGTGTCTTATTAGCAGAACCGTTCAAATGACGATATTCGATAGGCGGTATAGCAATTACGAGCATGCCGAAATAGGTAATACCAGTACCAATCAAT
Organism: Rotaria sp. Silwood1; assembly: GCA_905250075.1. NCBI lineage: Eukaryota > Metazoa > Rotifera > Eurotatoria > Philodinida > Philodinidae > Rotaria > Rotaria sp. Silwood1. The sequence continues at coordinate 118,693 of CAJNOP010000470.1, forward strand.
GAGTTGGGATTAAGAATCGCTGCGGCTGTTAAATTCGAGTTGGTTATGTCAGCTTCAGTCGAATTCTTGATGATCTGACCACCGGAACCAGACTGAAACGATGCACCTAATGCAATATCCTTCTCATACGTCGGTCGACACATGATGAATGATGTAGCTGCATTGAGAGTAACACTGTAATTGAGAAACCCAACCAAAGTGTCCACATTAGCTAGCGTTAATGTTCTGTTTCGGTGTCGAGATAAATTCGGATTAGCAATCGAACTAAAATACACTGTGAGAGCATTGGAGATTTGAGTACTATTCGCAGCATTTGATAGGTTGAATAGAAAGTCTATTGCTTCATTCTAAATGAAAAAAGAAAAAAAAAAAACTCTACAGATAAATGTGTTTTAATGAAGAAGTGCTTATGTTTCGTCGTACATTCGCGTCAGTGATTGTAATGCATGATCCATTGAGGCCTGGCATCAATAACGAACTGTTACAAGAATTTGGATTATAGAATGGTGGAGTGTTCGTTGCTGTTATAGTATAAAATTGTGTCGTCGATTCCATCGTCGAACATGTTAGATTACGGAAGATACTCAGATCGCCAATCGCAAAGGTCAACCCATGTCTGATCTGAAGATAAAAATCGAAAATGTGAGATTCCTGTAAAATTGTCCTACCACTTACCTCTTTAAAGATTTCCGGCTGTGAACAATCGTCAGCTTGACAATAAACATCAATTTTTCGTAGTTCGATTTGACATTCCGATTTGTTCAAGTACAAAATGCCTTGCATCTTGATACGATGTGAATTTATTTCAAATTGAGAAATATTAGGTGGAATACAATAGGACTGATAACATTCTGTACTGCTGGTCGGATCATCGAACGTAGTCGAAACAAGACAAGTGGTGTTGCAGGTCACGATGGGGCAATGACTAACATCGAAAAAGTCACTTGTACTACATTGAGGGATATCCAAACAGTGGTGACAGTTACGCACTGGCTGATCATTACCGAAAACCGTTGAGTTCAACCATGATTCGTTCAGACCCATTTGAAAACTGATTGGAAGGAAAGGTACAAGATCGGGTTTGTTGCATAAATCCCAATTGCATCCGTAAACGACCAAACTCGTAATGTTGAACCATTGGCCATTGGTTTGATTGTAAATAAGCGATTCTTCGATGAGTAAATAGGGAAAATCATTGATGTAGACAACAGTTGAATTACGATTAATATGTTCGAGAAAAATAGAAACATCTTGGTGGACATTCTGTCGGACAATGGTGCAATGGGTACTGTTAGTTGAATTTATTTCCAGTTTAGTTGTACATGGACATGTTGGACCTGTGCACGAGCAATAGTAGCATTGGAGAGAAGGCGACCGTTCAGTGGGTATTGACCTTTGCAGGTACATTGTTTTCAGTGCCGAACTTGGTCGAACGATTGGAAATACTACTAGATTGTCGATGTCGACATAGAGTTGCTCTTTGATTTCTTGAAAGATGCTCGGACGAGAGCAGTTGGTGACACTACAAAATACGTCCAATCTCTCAATATCATAATGTGAACGGTTTCGAGCTAAGTAGACAATGGCTTCAATTTGAACTTTGTACTTGCCATTGTTAATTGCACTGAAATCGTCCGATATATATTCTGGTGCACAGTTTGAATGATAGCACATTTCTTCTATTGGATTATTGCTCCACACGTTGCTGAGAACACACTAGAAGGAAAAAAATATTTTACGAAGACTAGATAGTTCTAATTCCTCTCGGCCATAGTTGCAATCACTAGAGGATTTTCCTTACCCGTACTGCTACCGGTTGTGCACCGCTTTATCGAACCGAAACACCCGATCTACCGGTGACTAGTGTTCAAAAATCCTATTGGTGTTCATTGGCCAGCTACCGACAGCGAGCGACTGACAATTCTATTCCTGTCTACTGCCCACTTTACTAGTAATGAGTGACCAAATCTTCAGTCATGCTGATTGGTTGAAGACTATGTTCATGTAATTTGACTAATTTTAATCAGTAGCAGCGTTGCTGATCATTGAAATACTCGCTCTAACAGGCGATATAGAGAACTATCATTTTGTTTCTCAAATGCAGACATGCAGTAGTATAATGTTTTTTGTATTTTATCCTATCCACCCAATTTATTCTTTACTCCAGTCCTACACAATTCTATGAAATACTATAATGCGATTCATCCTACATCCTGTAAAAGAAACAAAAAAGTAATTACTTTTTTTCCAAAAAGTTATCCACTGCCGTGAAACATTATAACTGTGCTTGTGCTCGCTTTAGGCATGTGTCAGTGTCGGTGTTCTGATCACTGATGACACTGACACACCGACACCAACTCCACGGCATAATGGTGTCTTTGATTGATATTTGAAGTCTAAAAACGATTTCTCTTCACATAAGAGAAGATTTTTGGGGTATTCGGGGTAACCTATATAGTTGATGCTGGTCCTGTTTATATATGCATATCGTGTCTTTCATTGCAATGCGTGACTCTATCTGAATATACTGTCTCATGCGTTTGAATCAATGCGGTATTCGGAGTCTTCCAGATATTCGAACCTCTGACGTATTGAGCGGTCCTTTAGAAATATGTTAGGCGCAGTTCTACAAAGCTCCCAATCAGACAAGGCAGAAATAAACAATATTTTCACGCGTTTAAAACATCACATCTTACCCGTGGAAAAACCGTTTTCTTTCAACTTTTTTCTAAGTTGTAACTAGAATTTAAACGCAAAGTACGACTTCGATTTTAGTGACGAGTAATTAAGACAGTCTAAACAAACGAATCGTAAACGATAAGATAACTAATGGAAAAAATGAAAGTTGCCCTTGACCAATGTTAAGTTGGCAGCTATTTTCTTCGTGAAACTGTTTCTCTGTGGTCACATCATGAGACCGCCGTTAGAAAAGATGCGTTTCACTCATGCTGACGTTATAGGTAAACACAAGTGATAAGTAGCCCGCGGTGTCATCGTTCGCCATGGATGTACTCTTGATCTGCTCGTTAGAGTCAGAGTTCATCGTGATGGAATGGAGACAAATGACAGTAATATACATACAACATTCTCTCTTATCTGTTAGCCTTCTTTTTACCAAAATTTAACATACACACTATTATCACATGTCAAAAGAATGAGAATCTTTGGAGTCGGCAAACGGCCCCCAGCTTCGGAGCTGCCCGGTCCCTTCTTTTACTTGAGAATCTTTATGTATCTTACTGTAGTAGAATTGATGCAAGGCCGCAATGGACATTGATTATAGTCAATCGGAATCGCTTTGTTGCCACATATTTGGTTGGCACATTGATGACAGTTAGTGACTGAACCAGTACTATAAATGTTTTCGTTCAACCATGTCGTGTTGATGTTTAGCTTGAATGTGTCAAGTAGAGGTAGTATCAAACTCGGAGAATTGCAAAAATCCCAATCACATCCGAATATAACAGCGTGTGATCCTGTGTACCACTCTTCTGTCATTTCATTGTAGACGATGGAATTTTTTACACGAATATAATAGGAATCTTCAATATGGATGATAGTTGAATTGTGAGAAGCATGAGTCAACTCGATAAATGACGTCTTTATGTGATTTTGCTTGATAATAATGCAATATGTGCCATCATCAAAATTGCTTATGGCGTCGCACATGCACGAGGCCAGATTAAGAAGTTCACACGAGCATTCATAGCAGACAAAACTATCACTGAGAGCTATTAATAGTCCAAGCAAAAGAAATATACTGGGAACGATCATGGTGGATAGTAGAAGAAGCAAGTAAAGCACTGTGAGTACAAAACAAAGAATGATCTCGACATGGATAAAGATGCTTATAGATATGGCATTTTTTCCTCTTATCATGCACAAACTCATAAAAAATAGATTTACGATAATGTGACATCGTATAATACTCTCGAGCAAATGGGTGAGAGAGAAAGAAAAGTTTCTTATCTTTAAAACACTTAATATCACATTTTAATGAGTATCGACAAACTCAAGAAATTTTAAAAACAGCGATTCATGCCTGTAGCGGAAAAAATGACCCATACAACCAAACGTAGCACTCAACAAAGCATTTTCTGCATGACTCTCCACACCTTTTAACGCTTGATCACCTGAAAGGAGAGAGAGTATCAAGCCATCAAGACCAGTAAAGAAGATCAGTAAACAGCGTTTTACTATTAGCAATCATTCTTTCTTCTCTCTTGAAATCAATGCACACTCATTGACCTTCATATGGTTCTGCTTACTGTTCATGGTCAACTACCATTTCATTATAAGCCCACCAACGAGCGAAATATGAGTTCAAACAGAGGGTATCAGTTGCATGGGTTTCCTCGTCAGGTAAGCTAGAACCAAATAACGAAAAAGTTTCAGAATACATGTAAAAACATGTTCTGTATCGACTGATGGTATCGGATCAAAAATATGGGAGGATCGATGTCCGACCTAAAAATGTGTGTAGAACAGCAATTCCTTAGGCCCACTTTTTTAAAATCGAAGGTAGTGTGTTTCGTAGAGGAGAGTCAGGGGGCAGTTTTTCATAAAATTTTATTGATGTCATTTCACGTCTCAAAGAGAACGGAGAATATTACTGCCACGTTGCGTGCAGCATAATCGTTAGAAACCGTGCCAATCGGGTCCGGAAGTTCTGTGCTGCACTACAGCAAAGAAACTGAATATTGATCATCTACACTCATTGTGTGGAGGACACCCAAGTGCATCCTTTGCCATTTTAGAAACTCCACGTGAACCATGCAATTAAAAAAAATTGAAGAACGCTCAATATACATACGCATCTGCAATTTATACACCATCTGCCGAAAAAGTGATTCAGAAGAACTTTTCTTTTGAAAGCAAAAACAATATAGAAGGGTGTGAGGGTGTGGGTGTATGGGTGTGTGTCTGAATGAAGAAGATATCAACATCCACACACATATTCTTATACACCAGCTGGCATCTTATTCATTAGTCGTTATAGTGATACAATTGCCATCGTCAAACAAGAATCCAATAAATTCATTCAATATGTTGGAAATACATATTCGGAACCGGTTTCTCTATCGTACTCAAAAATGACCGATTTATTCTATACTAGTGGTACAATTCTAGATTTTCATCATCAGGGTTTTGTAATTACAGTTGTGGCTATTATTATTTGAGTATAAGCAGATCATCAGATTTTTTCTAATAAGAAATTCCTTGCAACCATTGTTTTTTAATAATAATTTGAGTTCTACTCTCTTCTCTAAGCAGAATTGTAATGTTTTTTTGTGGAGTATTTTTGCATTGTTTCTATTAAACACATTTTGACATAAAATTATATTAATATTCTACATATTTTTAGAACCGAACTCAAACTTGTCAATCAAACATGCCCATCGTTTCTTATTCTAATGAACTAGGTGTTCCACAAATTATTATTCAAGATGGTAATAGAGTTTTTTCAGTACATATAAAGTACTCATCATATTTCTGATAATTTGATTATTTCTTTACCTTTTCTCTTTATTGTTTAGATTAAACCGATGCAATCAAATATATCAGATAACAAAAAATAGTTGAACTTCAATCATCGTTAAGTCATATTTTTTCATTTGTAATTAAATTGTTTTTTTTTGGTCAGTTATCTTTTTTACATGATTCTTTTCGTAACTGTACTTGTAATGCTCTAAATGATTCTTATACTTTTAAAACAAAACGTCAGATATAAAAAAAATTATGCTCAATTAATCTTATCTAAATGTATCGAGCACATAGATTTATTTGTTTTCAACACTGATGATGATATTCTCATTGAACACTTACAAATAAATTAGATACGAACATTGATTAGGTTGAGTTTATAATGTTACATTCTCTATTTATTGTAGAACTCAAAAAAATCTTGTGTTCTCTTGAAACTCAATGAACTAAAAGGTATCGAAGAACTTCATTTAGAATTTATATATAACTCATGATTAGCATATAGTGACAGCTATCGGTAACTTTTTATGATATATATATATACATATTGGTATAATGTGGACTACGGATTACACTTTGGCTCACACCAAGTTTGGTTCACTTCGTACGACTTATATACATATATATACATATCTGTGATGAGTCATCGAAGAAGTCAATTACAGTTTCCAAGGCATTCTGAGTACAAAAAACTTCTTATCGTATATACTTTTCTACATTGTCTTAAAAGTGAAACGTTACAAGGAGCAAACCGATTATTTCTTGTCATTGATTCAAACGACTAGAATAGACGCTAAATATATATACAATAAATTTGACGCACAGACACAGATAAAAATAACATCAACTATAATTAGAGCATATTTACATAGTACAGCTAATAAAACTGATTCGTATTGTAAACATGAAAATTTCACTCAATTATTTGTTATGGATAGTTATTAATTTGTTTAGATTGCATTTTTCGAGCAGGAACAGGAGCGACGCGTTGAGAAAGTAAAAATATGTTACCATGTTGTTGATGTCTTAAAAATCTTCTCCATCTGCAATTGAAGAGAGCTCGAAGTTCTTGACGAAAGAGTCGAGCAGTAAGCGCATAGACAATGCAAGATAAGCCATTATTGACATAGACTAAGAAAGTAAAACAAACAGAGAGAAGAGCCTCCAGTTCGCGTCTCCATTGTGATTTGCTCCAATTAAGACTGACACCAGCATAGACACCCCATGCTGAAAATGGCATAGTCAAGGCAACAAAGGACACTACCTATAAAGAGAAACAGTTACTATATTAGATATGACGTAAATTTTTCTTACTTGAACAAGAAGCATGCGAAGAAGTTGAGCATTAAGTGATTGATGTGGAAAGTGTGGTTGAATACATACTCCATTTCTGCTAGCCGCACTAACCATTCTTCTCTTTGTCTTCTTCACATTTGAAATGGTGAGTAAAGCAAAGATAATATAGAGAATGGGTGTCATAAATGCATAGACAGCCATAATATAGCCGTAGAGAAAGAGTATATAAGCATATGAGAGAATTGTGCATAGACCAATTCCAAAGAACGTTACTTCGATTATAAGATGAATGTGAACAATACAACAGACTAATGTAGTTATGACCATAACCCATTTGGCTATTTTGAGTTGACTAAGTCCACGAATATGAACTCGTTGATGAGTGGAACAATATCGATCGATGCATGCAATGAGAATGAACCAAGAAGCAAGAAAGAGTGTATCGTAATAAATATATGGTATAAGTTTACAAAGAAAAGAAGATCGACTGAGAATATTTATACCAAAACCCTTGTTAAGGCCGCTGATGATGAGACCGAGGAAGAGAAACGTTGCATTGCAAACACTTGCAGCAAGTAAATAACGAGAGCACGAATTTTTTCGTAGTTTCGGTCGAGAAAGTACAAGAACACTTAATATATTACTTGTCTGACCGGCCACCAGCAGTGCTATCATGGGCCATCGTGTCAGTTGTACTGTTGCTTCATTCATCTTCTGACTTTCAACGTGTTTGAATGAAGGAAAGATAAAAAAAGGCTATTGATCCTCACGTCATATTTTTCTCAGCTTAATCCTTAAGACTTTTCATTTTCCACTAAAATGATGACTGCTAATTGACTATTGACGTCATTTGAAAATACTCGAGATTTAAGAGCATGCGATAAGGTGGATAAATGATCTAAAAAAATATTCTTCGCCGTTGAATTTGTTGCAGTTGACTTTGGAATTTAGTTGAGATTGGAATCACTTAGTTGACTGTGTTTGTATAAAATCTTTTCCAATACATTGTCAAGAAAACGTGTTTGTTTCTTGTCAAATTTACATTTACTATTACTTCTCGGACAATAAAAATTATCGTCATACTGTTCTTTTGTTTTTAAGAGCCATTAATCATTCTATTTATGGTTATCTTGTAAAAGTAAAATTATCTCCTTATTTTCCTTATGGTTTAGTTTCTATACCGGTGTTTGAAACATGTGGACATTAAACGATTAGGTGAAACGAAATGGATAGTACTTGAGCTATTTGTTTCTATAGAATAGACTTTTTTTTTTGAAGCTGAAGGGCATCGGAAGATTGAATCATTGGTTGAAACGAAATCGAGCGTACTTCATCTATTTGTTTTTATAAAGTAGTTGTTTTTTTCGATGCTCGTGATATGGGACAACCGAATAATTGGCTAAATATTTAATGTTAGCAAATTCGTTGTTAATAACTTGAAATTGAATGAAATATGCTATTTAGAATAGCAGTTGATCTGGTTTTTGATTGATTGAGTAATAATTAATTGGGCTATAAATGGTATGTTGATTATCTATCCGATAGACTTATTTTGAGTAAGTTTAAAAATCTAAGATTGTAATTTAGAATTTAGAATATTCACTTTTTTCTAAGATA
>CAJNOP010000470.1:127189-161786 GCA_905250075.1 Rotaria sp. Silwood1
AATAAGCTCTTAGATTCAAATGAAAACGAATATTTACTATGAAAGGGCTAAACTTTTTCTGAGATAGCAATTTCTTGCAAGCCCAAGATATATTAACTAGTTTTTTCAAAGACTTCGGCTTCATTTCGGCATTTTCACATTAGGCAGATTGTCGAATAGGATTGAATATTCACTTACTTGCTTTGGGTGGGCATAGATACTGATTGAAACTTGGTATTGGATAGTAAACAGGTTTATTTTGACATCGGGGATGATGAACACATCTGTGTTCTGGATTGTAACAAGAGTTGTCCATAGATTTGCATGCAACTAATTCCGAACAGTCGATAAATCGATCGAGACTAATATCTACGTTAATGGCGCCAGCGTCATAAAAGCAGGCACATGCGCTATTTGTTGAACATCGATCATACTGTGATATTCCACGACAGTATTGAGATTTGACTCGAACTATTGATAGACTAAATAGAAAGTAGAATGCAATAGACAAAATGAGAAAAATAAAATCATTCGCAGGCTTAAAAGAAAAAGAAAACACTTGACCTTCGACAGTTACGAAAATGAAAAGATAGCAAGATTACCTCAATAGAATGATGAAAAGTGAATTAAATACTATTGAAACCATCGCTTCTATTAAAATGAAATAGAATGTCAACGATATTTGCTTTTATATATGATACTTAGATACGAATATTTCAATTTATAGAAATTAAATATCCTTACAAAGTTTAAATGCTTTGCTTTTCTCTACAGAAAAATAATCTTGAACAAAAGATCATACGAAAAAAATGAGGGTGTGGGTGTGGATGCAGAGATATTACACACTCAAATCCGGCCACACCCACATCCAAAATGTGTTTTTGGGACTAATGAGCGTTTAAACGGTTATAAAGCCAATTTCTGAGGCGCTTAAACGTCGGCGAATATAGAACAGAAAAAACCGCACGTTTTCACTGATGGAATTTTAGAACCCTGAACGTTTACATGCGTTTTTGGAAAGTTTGGTCTGCTTGGGCCGTTGCCAGTTGGTTTCGTGAAGAATCAACATGGGGCAGCAATTTCGTGGTTGGGATTTTTCACAACTAACGTCCAGTGGACGAATATCATTTAACAGGTCTGAAGAACAACTTGGTTAGGATTATACAAAGATTATTTGTCAAACAGTCGAAAAACTTGCAGATTCAGACGATGAGAACAAGAGCAATGAAATTTATTTGCTTGATTTAGGTACAGGTGATGGTGACTATTTGAAAGAAATGCTACCAAAATTTCCGGCTAAGGGGAAAAGTTGACGGCATACGCGACAGAATCTTATGAGCCTAATTTTCTATTAGCTAAACAATGTTTGATACCTTACGGCATGACTGTTATTCCAAGTGAATCCGATAGTCTGAATAGTCTGTTACCGTTTACTGACGATGAGCCCAAACTTGACTTGATCATCTCCCGTCACACATGTTTCAATGTTCGTAAAGTTGATCCTCTCCTTAAATACGGAACTGGAAGCTTTATAATAGAACAAGTCGGTGGAGCATCTGAACAAGATTTGATTGAATTATTTGATCATCAATCGAAATGGCCATGTTTTACTCCTTCCTTTGCTTCTCTAACACTGAAAACACAAGCATGACACATGAGATTGATTAGAATACAAGAATCGGAAACAAAATTGGTGTTTGAAGATATTGGTGCGGTGGTGATTTATTTGCATGCTGTACTGTAGTTGGTAGAAGATTTCAGTATGGAAGAATATCAAGATGTTCTATTGAAATTATATCATAACGCACAAAAAGAACTGTATTTACTAGTAAATATATGCTGTTAAAGGCAATTAAACTAGCAGATCTACTGCGTATATGTTTCTGGTCTATTTTATAATAAAAGAAACATACACTGCAAATAAAAAATACTTCTCTATTGAATTCAGTACCATAATATTTCAGAGAAACAGAGAAACGAATAAAACAGTATTCAAACATCCTTAGTCTCAACTGATAAACATCGCGTTCTTATGGACATATTAAACATTTTTAACAGTTTGCAGAATTTTAGTTTTAATTTGTTAAAACAGTCCGATATGGATTGCTTCTCTTGCGATTCGAAATGTTAATTAGAGTTTACAACCATGTAGTTGAGTATAGAAAAATTCAATAAGCAAATTGAGTCAGAACTTCTGGCTCATTCTTTATATTTAAAAAAAAAACAGAAATCGAATATTTATCATAATCGAATGCCAAATGTTGGTTCTATTGCGATAGATGGGATTTAGAACAGATGTTCCATTTGTGATAAAATCCAATTCAAATTTCGTTGCAATAGAAAAACAAGAAAAAGCAATGATGTCGATAAGACGTATTGTGATACTGATTTTTTTCTTCTGTATTGTTCAAGCACGAATATCGCCGGATTATGATTTGCCTATTTACAGTGTCACTGGTTGTATACCGGGTAAATTTCATACCTGCAATATTATCGACATATTTGTATTAACTGACGAGGCGACAATTCTATCGATAGTTAATATTAATAATGGTGGTCCATGGAGTTTACCTACATCATATTTGGAATTGATGAATCGAAATGGATCAACCGTACAATTCAGTACATCAATTATTGGTGATGTGACTGGTCGTTGTAATTTCGGAGCTAAATTCATTCCATATTATAACAACAGTCAAGGTAAAGAGGATATTTGTCTCAAATAATCTCTTTTGTTTGTTTTTTTTTTCATTTTAGGCAATGCCGTTGTTCTCATGTGTTCATCATTTACTTTTCCTGGTGGTGATACTGCCTTTTTTAGACTAAAAATTGATCCGTTAACATCGAATATCACTGCTATTGGCAATCCATTAATATTTCATTCCGAAAATTCATTCGCAGGATTCTCGTCTCAACCAGCAACAAACAATAACGACGTGTACTTTCTTTTAAATTCTTATCCATCCGGTTCCAACAATTATTCTGTCGGTCATTTGAATTTGATTGATTTTACATTTGAAACATGGCCAGTAGTACATTCATTAAATTCGTCCATATTTCTAGATCCACAAACGGGTACCTTTAACAATGTTGCTCAAATAGACAAATTACTTTTTTCTGTTCCTTGTTCATCTCAAGATCTATCCACTTCTATATCTGAAATGCTATGTACTTACAAATATTCGAATGAAAAACAATTCATTCTTATCGGAATGAATTCAATTCCAAATGCAAGTAGTAATCGAAATTTGTATTTGTATTCACCAGAAGAACAACAATGGGGTTTGACGATTACAAGTGATCCAGTCACTTGGTCAGTTTTGATTATGAACACACAATTTACATTACCAACTAATTCTTCTCGTGATCTCATTTATGGAGCAATATTAAATGATACTGATGTTATTTTAACATATACCATGTCGGCTAGTATTTCACAAGTGAGAAATCGTTGTTTCTATCTAGCTACAGTACATAGTCGAAAAAATGCACTCGTCGTACAACAATTGAAATTTGGAAAAGATTTTAAACGAACACCGACGATACTTGTCGATTCAACTATAATAGCAGAAGTGGCTACCAACTTCGCGTCCACAATCGTATTTGCAACTAAAAACTATGTATTTGTTTTGAATGGGTTGAATATTTATCGATATATTGTTGAATGTTGATGTTGATATTAGCTTGAATAACAAAATACATGAGATCACTGCATGATTTATCAATGCAATAGTAATTTTTGTATAAGTTATTCATCATGCATGCACCTTACTAACTACAAGGATTATCATAGGATTGGCCAATCCATACTTCGTATAGACGCTATTTTCATACAATACCTTCGAGAGAGGTATTGGAATGTGATGATGATCTGATATTTGTAGACTATGAAATAGATGCTACGAGAAAGAAAGAATTAAAACGTTCAACAATTTTTTGATCTCTTGAACAGTTTCATATAAGAATAATCACTTGAAAGATTAACGTTAATCAACAGATTTCTTATGTATGTAGAAAGACAGGATGAGCAGAATTAGCTTGGATTATCGTTATTCTCATGAGAATTGCTTTCTATCGACTGGAATTTTGATTCTCAGATAGATAATGTTATTTAATTAGTTTAAACATGACATATACGCTCAAAAATTTTACGAATTTTTCTTTTCTCTAGCAACAATCAATACAGATATCACATACTGGGCAAAAGATGAACAAATCCAACGGTTTCTCTACATTACTTATCGGCAATTTCTCATATAATGTGAAAAATTTAAACAAAATTTAGTTGTCTAGATTGATCTATCTCTAAAAATCACTGAACAACTAAAGTCTGTCAATCAATCTACAAATGAAAACTATTTAAAATAAGAATCAAGTATTCTTTTAAGTTAGTGTAGCTTTTAATGCATTATGACACTGATAAATGTAACTTATTATCAATTCGACAATTTTGAATATAAATATACAATCTTCTTGAATTGAATGCTCTTAGTAGAGGTTAGCTGTTTTATTTCATTAATAGATGGTCATTCGTATAATAATCTTGTATCTCAAACAATAAACAAGACAATATCACAGACCATATTCTTTTACTTCTATTTGGATAGCACTTTTCTACTTCAAAAATTGGCTCTATTTCACTTTTTTTCTTTTCAAACGAAGCGTATATTCCAGTGTTATTTTCATGCTTTTTATATCTAATCGTTTTCTTTCATTAAACCAATAGCAACAATACGAAATGAATGAATGTTTATCCGAATAACGTGAGAGAGAAATAAGCTAGACAGTCGTTAATTTACACCTTCAAATGATTTATAAGATACCTATCCAATGCAACCATTTTTTGTACCACTAGAAATGTAGATTATTCATCTTCAGACTGTTACTGTGTATAGTGCTGATTATACGTTTTATGAATATGAAGAAAAGAAGGCGTTTCGAAATTGCAATCAGTTCTTTACGAAAAAGAAAAAAAGCAATGGCTACTGATGAATGAAAGAGAGAAAGAAAATGACAAAAAATGCGCAGATTTCTATACAGCGTCATGAGAGTAAGCACCCCATTTGTTTAATGTATGTATATATATATAATTTTACAAACGATAATTGTCTCACATGCAAATAAACACACGCACACGTAATGTCTTTACTCAATGTAATCATATCTTTACTGATAGTCTCGACTTATAGTAAGTTGTGATAAGACAAGAAATTTTCTCCTCAACCTCTAACTGAATAGATGCGAATTTCAGTGATTGATGGTCGAGCACTCCGTAAACGACGTCAAGGACTACAGTCAAGTGCCTATTCTGCAATAAATAATATTCGCAACATTAATCCAAACACAGGTTATGCACAAAATTTTATAGGACCAGGTACGAAAAAACCTTATAATGAAATATATGCAAAGCTCAAAAATGAAATTTTGAAGAATGATACGTATAACGGTTGTGATTTATTCTTCCGTATATCTATGAAAGAAATAAAACAATGGAAAAAAAGAGAGAAAGTTGAGTCAAGAATGACTGATGAACGATATACGAAGATAATGCAGAGAGTGATGAGTATATAATTGATGAATATGTCACAATACGAACATTTTTAAAACAATCTGTTTCTTCTTTTAATAATTTAACTTTCTGTCTAGGACGTAATTGGTATCCAATAGGTAATCGTTGGTTCAGACAAGATAATCCGCCATATCCATATAATAACCGTAAATATCGAGTAGAAACTTTTTGCTAATCTAAAAATAGTATCTGTTTCATAGAATTCGGCTACAATGCACCACCACTTCCATATGGCTATCCCAGTTGGTTAGGCACTTCTACCGCCTTGGAATATGGAGCTCCGTGGCTTTCTCAGCACGATTCGTATGTGCTTACGGCTTATAGTGGTCAATCTTTCGTTCCACCCTCAAGTGATTATTATTTTATGCCGTTGCCCGGTACTAATCGTCATCGACAATGAAAGAAAAAACTTACCGTCCTTGACATGATTTATAATTGCGTTCTTTCTATAAGCAAATAAACATGCAACGATAATCGAGTGCAAACATTTTCTTCCATCCGAGACCTTGTTTTATTGACTTATATTATAAATCATTGAGTTTGAATTATATTGATATTAGTGGATTGCAATTGAGTTGTTCTATTGTGAATAAAAAATCAAATTTATTCAAATGAAAATCTGACACAACCATTTAAAGAATCATCGTTCCATATGAAGTAAAAGCTCTTAGATTTTCTATTTGGAAGAGCAAAAGAAAAGAAAACACTAAATATCATCGATTCATATATTGCCACTGATGCAAATAAAGTTTTCGTTCTCTCGTTGTCGTGTAATATATGTAAGTGGAAAGCGACCGTTCAAAGCAATTATACTGAATAAAATCACTGTACTTTTCTATTATATCTAATTAGGGTTAACAATTCTACTATCATAGAAGAATTGAATATGTTCTTCATTTTTTAGCACTCGATGTGGTACAATTTGAACTATGCTAACATGTGTGTTCACCAAAATTTTGTTTAAGAAAATGGAAAACGTTCCAGTACGTACAAGGATACAAGTAATTGGATCCAATTTGTCGCCGTCTCGATGATCTTTGTAGATGTGATTTGCTTCACAAAGTTGTTGTTCAATTTCAGACATAATTTCATTATTTTGTAGTATTTTTTGTTGTTGATTAATTACTTTATTGTCATGTTGAGAGTTTTCGTGAACCAATTCTAAAAACATAACATATCGAGCTGGAAATGCATCTAGTTTCGGATATAGTATAAAATCATTGATATCGACATATATGCCGTGTTGTTTCCATTTCTGAACAGTTTGTCGAAGAGTAATCATCACATGTTGTTCAGTTGTATTTTCTCCACTTATACTAAGAAGATTTCCAGTACGATATGCAATCGAAATAAGAGGTATTCGAGGTATCTCTGTTTTTTTAAATGCTAATAGAACAGCATCATCTGCTTCGGAAAGAAATCTTGTACAAGTATCTACATCTCCTATTCGGTATCGAATTAATACAGAATCGGTGATGCAAACCAATTCATATCGATGTCCTGATGTAATCTCTGAGATCAGGAGAGTTTTCGATTGAACCTGAAGAATAGTAAAAAACACATTATAGGATTAATTGAAAACTTTGATACTGATTTGTCATACCTACATTGACTAGGTAGATAGAAAGAAAAGAAAAACATATACGTGATGCATGTCTTCTTCTTTGATTAATTCAACAAATGCCGTTGTTGGTGATAGAAAATATTCAGCTGTATGAACACTGGCTAGACTTGTAAAGTCACCTTCACTTGTACCATAGCCAGAGAAATTAATTAAATATAATTTTTCTCCACAGTAAAATTTTATCTCTTTCTTGTACAGAGAAAATGAATCTCCTATTGTTGTAGATACCCAAACTAGCTGTGGCCAAAGACGATGGAGTAATCCAAGTGTATTTATTTTGAGAGATTCCCTCCGAATGTGATGAACTCGTTCCGTTCGATACGATAATCCACCATATTCTAAAGTTGTATTTTCTAGTGCTTGATTCAACATATTTCGAAAGTTGATATCATGAATATTCTTACGGACAAGTGAACTGTGATGGAAATTAATGGAAGAAATGCAAAGACACATTTCTTCAAAATGATTTTCGATCAGTTTTACTGTATGAAAAAACGCAGGCGCATATGTTACTGAATAAGAGAGAATATCAGGAACTGTTAATGCAAAATCGAGTTGTACAAATGCAGTTGTCTCAAAATCGGAAATGCCTTCAATCAGCTGACAATCAATAACATTGTTTGACGAGGCTAGCATTTTGACGAAGGGGAACAGTGAAATAACTGATATGTATTGATATATTGGACCAATTGGTGTGCCATCTTTCGACCTTAAAAACATGTTAGATCTTTTTCCTGTTTGTAAACTAAATAGTCTTTGATGAGCGGCAGGAAATAATGATTCAGGAAATGATCGCCAAATGGCAGCTTGTCCAAGACGTACCAGCATCATTATTCGTTTTGCCATAGCTGAAGTTACAGGAAGAAGCTTCATCTTTCCAGTAGTTCCAGAGCTGGTAGCAAAATAAATAATTTTATTTGAAGGGAGCACATGTTTCTCTCCATTGTTAACCATTCAGTCGATATATTCACGATAATTCTCATACATGGTTAAAGAAAATGTTTGTCGAAATTCATTAATGAATAAATGTTCTTCTCCACTAGAAGCTCAAGAAGAATAGAATGAAGACAAAAATGGTGATGAACTGTTGTTCTTGAGGATGTTTCTCAATTCATCATTATTAACCTTTTGTAGATTACAAAATGAATTCTAATAGTAAGATACAAATGTATCTTTATCTCCTAGTCGATTGTATTGTTCCAATAATTGTTTACGAATTTGCATTCGAATAACTCTTTTGAATATATATCGAAGATATAGTGCATAAAAAATCAGTATAATATCAAGAGTAGCAGCAATGCTACTAAAAACCAACGAAAACAATAGATTGAAACGATCCTGTTGAAATAAAATATCGTGTATGCTTGATAATATTAATATCATGGTTTGAAAAATAGAAGTGAAAGAGTTTTTAATATTGTTGAAAAACACCTTATCTTATCAACCCAGAATGAGATATATGGAGTGCGTATACTAAGAAATACGACACAAAGATTTACAATCGTAATATCAATTCGGGTATTTAGTTGTATTTTTCCATTTATGATCGTGCTTGTTTGATCCGAGTGTATGCTATCCTAGATTATGTAGAACTTGATATTTTTTTTTTAGAACATTTGTTTAGCCTAAATATAGGTGTCACTATACTTGCCACGGCATGTGCTTCAATCAGAAATCACGTCTACATGTATAGAAGTCATTGGTCGCAATCACATCTATTTTTGGGTGAGGGTGTGGGCATAACCTCATATGATTTTTTTTCCAAATAGATTTCCACATAATAAGATTTTTTCTTATTCAATCTTTCTGAACCTTTCAATTAGGAATTGATGTCTATTGTATGAGTTTTTCTCATATTGCCCTTCTTTTTCATGTTTACAATTTTCCATTACTTAGTTTTTAAAATTAGACATTCTCAAAAGCATAAATGATAAAATAAAGTCAGACCGATAAATTTTTTCCTATGAAAAAAAGTCTACTAGCAGTAAAATTTCGTTTTTAATACATACCGATTTTTACTGAAATGAAAACATCTGGTTTTAAATCTTCTATCAGCAGTAAATTCAAAGAAAAGAGAATGTTTCACGCATTTAGAGAATGAAGTTTATTATAACAAGTCAAAGACTGATGTTTTTTTTGTTTCAGTCATTTTAATTTTCCTAAAGATTTTTTATTGGGCTGATCTTTTAATTTTCTGTATAATATTTGTATGGCCATGAACCATTTGTTTTGAATGCGCTTAATATATCTAACGAGGCAAACAATATCAACTGATGGTTACTGCTTGACTTTGTTATTCAAAATTTTTACGAAGACTTCAAGCTTGAAATGCAAACAATCTAGTTACCATAATCGAAATGATCTTTTACAGAATGATGGTAACGGTAGCAAGTTCGAATATTTTCCTCATTCAGATTCCTAAACATTGAATATATAAGCAGTATTCGGTATTTAGATCTGCAAATTCGAGTTTCTTCTTTACATTTGTAACAAAATGAATTCATTTTGTAAAGATAAAGAATATGAAAATTTCGATTTCTCAGAAAAATAGATTTAGTCGGTTGGAGTGATTCGGATCAGGGACCGAAATTGAACCCGTAAAAGTCAGTTCAATTCGACCTCTATTTTATCAAAAAATCATATACACAATGATTGAAACGAAGTTAATATAGAACTTTAATACTATTTCGAAAAGTGAATGCTTTTGATTTTGTGAATTCATCGATGTGTCGGAGGATGTCTTTGAATGTAGGAAAACAAAAATTATTTTGGGCGTATTCCCTATACCTCAATTCCACACGCTTATCTCTGGGGACATCTGTACCTATGAATTTTTTCAACAAATGAAACTGTAATTGGCTTGTTTTCGTATATTATTCAACATATCGATATGCTTTCTTTCTAATCCGTTTACATATGAAATCGTCATTACTACTGGATCTTTATTGCATCACCTACGACAAGTAAATAAGTGATCTTCATCCTTACTTTCTGTGTGTTGATACTATATTTAGATTCTCCAACAAGTCGTTAAATGTGCACTGATCAGTACAACGATAATCATAGTTTCGAAAAGTGTTATATTGTCGACTCATTGTGTAAACCATATTATCATCGTACTAAGGTTTGCCTCTAATTAACCAATTAAATTCAAAAGCATGTGCTATGGTAGATGATCGTGATCTTTATTCGTCATGGCGATTTTGGCTTGAACGGAAAGATCTTATTGGTAAAATACAAGGGTCAGTTAATAATTTTTTATCTCTCGTTTTCATTTGTCCTAATACCTATGTAGATATATTTCATTCATTGGTATGTTAATCATTTTTATCGACGATCTCTGTTTGCTGAACTATGCTACTTGGTTAGCGATAGGCTTCATTTTATTATCATATTGTCGAAATGAAACACTGAATTATTCAAGAACAAAACAATTATCTCTCGACATTTATATATGTTCCATGACTATTCGCATCGTTGCAATACACATCTCAGGAATACTATTTAATATAGCAATAAAGATTTTAGAGAAATACTAGTATTCTCTTGCTTATTGAGAGCGCGTGATGTTCATGATGTTGATTATAATGCTACTTTTTCATTTTCTTTATTGGTGTTATCGATAGAACCCGTCGAGTCCGGAAATCTTGAACTCATCTAATTCCGAAAGATATTATTTTGATTTGCCACGTAGTTAAAACCAAAGAGTTATACTGTATGCGCTTCTATCAAAGTTGTAGTTTTCTGGATAGAATAAACCACTTTTACGTTGTTCTTCAAACAAATGATACACTCTATCTGATTCCGAAATTCTTTCAGTTTTATGTACGAAATATTGAGAATTAATGTGGAGATAGATCAGACTCTTGAAAAATTTTTGCGCATGATCAACTGCAGTATCAAATTTCAATCCATCTTCAAGCTCAAAACACCCATGATATTGAGTGTCAACCAGACTGAGATATTGCAAATTCGGTAAAACCTGTATTAATTCTCTTAAGAAAGAATTATCCATTCGACACCTACATTCCAACTTTTTAATTCTCTTCAGTTGTTGTAGATCGCACTGTTTAAGACATTCTATAATTCTCGGTGAGTCCACTTCTTCTAAATTTAAACAATCCAAGTTTTTAGATATTACTAATAATCTGCTTAATATATCGCCGTCCTGGCACTGGAAACATCTTAAGGTTCTCAGGTTTGGTAGCTTCATTGAATAATCAAATCCTGGAAACTTACGTACCCAATATACTTGGAGACAAGTTGCATTTTGTAATTTATGCATTGTGGATGGAGTCTTATAACAACCGTAGATCCTTGAGTAATTGCAAAACTTGCTAAAAGTAGGTAATTTCATCGTGTTATCCAAATTACTAGACGAATGTTCATGAATACGATCTGAATCTACACATATCGAGTAGTAAAATGACTCAAGTTTGGGAAAGAGAGCATCTTTTAACAACTGCAAGTTTACAGAATCTACGAATGTATTTGAAACGATCAATGTCAATGACTGTAATTGACATTGACTAAAAAAGGATAAAAACAATTGAATAGTTTCCAATTTTTGTACATTTTGTTCACCATCACAAGAGTTTCCACATTCGAGATAAAAATGTCGAAGCGAGGAAGGAATAGAGAGTTGATATTTATCATCGTATGTAAACTGCTGATTTTCCAATGTTGTTATGGATAAATTTAACTCTTCAAGGTTAATCATTGCCTCTAGGATATATTTAAAACTCGAGAAAGTGTGTAAATGTATTGCTAAGGACTTGATTGAAGGAAGTAGACCAATCGAATCATTATTACTCAAATACATCGGTCTCACATCGATCATTGTTAAATATTTTAAGCTTGATAATGTACTCAACGTTTCCAAGAAGCGTTCAATTCTTACATTCATTTGATCTTTAAAAGGTCTTGGTTTGATTATTAACTGTTGTATGAAACATAAATGCTCTAGTGAATAAAGTCGTATCAGGTGTTCAACTCCTTCTAATGTGAGTGAGTGAATAAGATGTCCATTGATGGGAAGAATATAATCACGGAATAACTTGAAATGTTTGTAAGAAATATTACTCAGATCTATTTCATTGCAATAAGGTGCGATTATTCTTTGAAAACGAGCGTTTAATAAAGAAAATCCATAGAGAAGATCGAATACGTTCAAGTATTGAAAGACTGACAGCAATATTTCGTCCGGTAGTTGCTCCATGGTGTTCTTATGAGAGTATTTGATGAAATTTGCCTATATAAATACCATGTGGAGAACGAAATAATGGAATTATTGATGCATTTCTCAATCTGACGTCACATGATGTAAACTATGTACGCTCTACCAATAAATTTTTATTAAAATGATGTCGCCAGAGCTCGAAACGAGAAACCTGAGAGAATACTTCTTTCAGGATCGGACTCGGGTCCAAGAATCTGTAACAGACGCTGTGTCATTAATGCTATGTGGAAATCATTTGTCATTTTAAGGATTTACTAATGCACCTTCTGATTCACACCATCAGTTATGCAAATATATCGACCTAGAGAATATTAGCCATTGTGCTTTCGGCGAGATTTTTATCTTTACAAAACATTTATAAATATATATAAGAGAATATTCTCGTATCTAACTGTCAGTAACAAAATGTCTTCTAGTGCTCGTGCTGCACAACACCAAGATGTACAGATTTCAATCATTGGAGAAAATAATAGAAGTATTATTGCTATATCTGTTAACTTATGTTCTTTATACTGCTTTGTCTATCTATAATATTTTTTTGTTTATTGTCAAAATGAATCACGGATTCATGAAAGTCTGCTATTAGTTAAGGACAAATATCTTAGGAACAGCAGGAATGAATTTTTCAGTATTCCAATTCACGCCAGGATACAAGATCAACAGCTACTTGGAATCATCGGGAAGGATTCACTACGAGCAATTCTTAGTCATGAACAAAGTCATCAAAATTTAGATTCTATCGGAATCATGGTTTATGAAAAATCATACCTAGAGTATACAAGATTTCCAGTCGAGGTTGTCCTACAATTAGCAGGTTTCTGGATTGTCTTTGTCGTTATTATTGGAATTTCAAGTGCTTAATTGAAGCTGCTACATTCTCTATCATAATTGTAACTAAAAGAATTCTAATAAAAGAATTTATTAATTTGATGTGGGTGTGAGTGTAGATCTTCTCCTTACCGACACCTACCCTCTACTAATACACGAGGTATGACTGATAACATTTCTCTCATATGCGACTAAAAGAATGCTTTTATCTTCTTCTATTCGACACGTGAGCTTTGTTTTTCATTTATGAGAACGAAAAGCAAATAGTAATTTTTTATAACAGGACAGCTATATCGGATTATTTTCGTCGTCAATTGCGTAAATCAATGAAGAAAGTCGATTCGATGCAGACATAAACAATAACCAGTAAAATAAAGCAAAACGAATTTGATTGACCTAGTTTTTGACTTAATTGAAATCAATTTTCTAAATTTTTCAGATATTTCGGTGAAAATACAGATAGTCATATTGATTGATCTGGGATGTTCTCTCTTTAGTTTTTAGATTTTGTGTAAAATTTCACTTAACATGTCATTGCAAAGTCGCTGTGAAGCATTAAGTGTTCTCGTGTGGTGGCTATTACCATTTTTGTCTTTATTTTTAACGATATATTTTCTTTGTTCCGGTTGTTGCTATGTAACTGGAGGCGTTCTTCTCTATATAACGTGGATGATCGGATTTCGAAAGTATCCGAAAGAAGGTGGTCATAGACAACAATGGTTTCGTCGATTGTTCTTTTGGCACTGGTTTGTTAGTTCGTATAAAACTAAGTGTTTTTTTTTTGATTTCCTTTGAATTTTCTTTTTAGACTATTTTCCGATTCGTTTACATAAAACATGTGATCTATCTCCTGATTGTTCTTATATATTTGGTTATCATCCACATGGAATTAATTGCCTTGGAGGTATTGGTAATTTTGCTACGGAAGCTACGAGTTTTGAAAATTTATTTCCTGGTATTAATCTTCGTTTTCTTGTATTGAACTCCAATTTTGGAATACCATTTTTCGAAATAATTCTAACAATGATGGGTATATGTGATGTATCGAAAGAATCGTGTAATTATATTTTAAAACAAGGCAAAGGCAACAGTATTATGTTAGTTATTGGTGGTTCTAGAGAAGTACTAGATGCACGTCCATCTTGTGAGTATTTATTAACGCTTAAAAATCGTAAAGGTTTTATTAAAATTGCTCTGGCAAATGGTGCAAGTCTAGTTCCTGTGTTTTCATTTGGTGAAAATGATCTATACGAACAAGATCCTAACCCACGCGGTTCGAAATTAAGAAAAGTGCAAATGTTTCTACAACAAAAGACAGGCTATGCCTTACCACTATTTTATGGACGTCGCATTTTTCAATCTAAATTTGGATTGTTACCTTATCGACATCCGATTGATACGTATATTGGTGAACGGATTAAAATACCAAAATTATCTCCTGAACACATTACACCTGAAATAGTTGATGAATATCATGAGAAATATCTAAGTGCATTACTACAGCTGTTTAACACACACAAAGCAAAACACCATAATGCAAATGCATCGATCGTTTTTGTGGACGATACAAATATATAAATTCTTAATGAGTACCCATCGAGTTATGTTATGGTTCTATTAATTTCAATTTGAAAGAAAAGTGTACATGCTTTATTCGAAGCTTACGACATTAAAAGGGTACAAAAAAAATGTCTCTCTTATAAGAGCATGTGTTTTCTATTGTTGATTCTTGGAAATTTTTACGTAAAAAGGTTTTATCGGACGACTCAATCCTACCAACTGTTTCTTCAAAATAAATCGATTCTTTCATTAGTTCCATTTTGCACATTTTTGATACTTCACTAAGTATCACTTTGATTTCCATTTTAGCATATTTTTCTCCAGGACAAACATGTCTACTCCGTCCAAATGGTGCTGCTCGATACAGATTACCATTGCTCTCTTCTCTCGGTGATAAATGTCTTGCAGGATCGATCTTTTTCCGGATTTAGATATAAATCCTTAGCATGAATCATAGAAGTTGCAACAATATTTCCCGATGGGATACACTTTCCGTCTGATAATGAAAACTCTCGATCGGCATATCGTAAGCCTAATCGATAATTCGTACTACGTCGGAGAACTTCATGAATGCAAGCTTCAATAAATTGCATCGAATTCAAATATTCCATTGTGAGTGAATCAGTAGATGGTGCACGATCTATTTCATCATGTTGGTGACGAATCCATTCAATAAGTACAAACATTGCAGTTGCAGATGTAGTGAATCATACTGGCAAAAAGGACTGAAAGCAATAAATGCTACAAATCTAGGTGTGAATGGTTGTTCACGTTTTTTAAGTTCTTCTTTTGCATATTTCACTGCTTCGTAAACAATCATTAATGAAGCAAAACAAAATGTTATTTTATGCTCGTGATGAATAAAAGTTCTACTCATTAGACTGTTAGTTTTTTTCTACATTGCATTCAATAATTTATTCGACGCTGTTACCAAGAAAGTTGGACAACTATTCGATTGGTGAGATCAATGAATATTTTACGCAAAATTCTGCATTAATCAAACGCCTGAGTGATACCAATGTCTATATTCCGACTAAAATCTTCACTATTCTCACCGTTGCAATAGCTGTCAAACCCTCTTCATATATTGTCAGTATACTCTCTGCCCATGTGAAAAAAATAAGGGAAATAATCAGATTAAAATCAATTATAATCATACACCTTTAATCGATTTTAATCTGGTTATTTCCCTTATTTTTTTTACATGAGTGTGCACCATTCAACTAGCTGTTTTTCATGGTCAATGATTCGTAACTATCAGAATTAGAAGTGTGATAATTGATAAAATCAAATATAATGGTAATGTGTTGCCTTCTATACTTTTTAAAACTTCATTCTCTTCATTATGTCCTACCTTCGATTTTTCTTATAATCTATACAATGTATAGCAGCAAACTTATTAATAAGTTCTGGTTGCTGTTGTCTTAATTACGAACTGATTATAATTTAGATAGAATTTACCAATGTCACAAAACCATCGTATAGTGACAGTGTCGTCCATGCGGCATTTAGCTTCCATTGACCAAGATATTGAACTTAATAACATTCCTACGAATATCGACGAAACTCAATGTATTGACTCGAATAAAATTTCCTCACGTGAAAAATGTAATTCTGTTACAAATTGGTACCACAAGACTGCAAAAATCTTTGCCTGTCTCAATATAGAAGAACGTGGTATTGAACGAGTATCGTCAGAAGATCGAACTGATTTGACAATTATCAATACAGCAATGATATGGATAAGAAACTGAAGAGTAACGACAATTCAGTCATTCTCGATCTATTCTCCTGTAAAAAATACTTATCAAGACTATTGAATATTTGTTTATTAGGTCAGTGCAAATATAATTATACCATGTTTTGCTGCAGATACACTCGGTCCAGCAGTATTCGAGTTAGATCTCAATAATTCTTTTGTAACCATTATCATTTTTAATCTATTGGCAACATTGTCAATAGCAGGCATGGCTTGTTTTGGTCCAGCATCCGGTCTACGTACAATGATCTTTTCTCGTTATAGTTGGGGTTATTATAGTGCTTCGATAATGTCGATAGTCAATGTTATGTCAGCCATCGGTTGGGCAGTTGTTAATAGTATCAACGGTGCGCAAACATTACGTGTTGTATTCAATGATTCATTCCCTATAACTGTTGGAATAATTATAATTGCTATTATAACGATGATCATCTCATTTATAGGTTATAAATGGATTCATATCTATGAACTTTATTCATGGATACCAGTATTTATAGGATATTGTATATTAGCAGGAGTTGATGTCAAATATTTTACAAATAGTGAAATGGTAATATCCATTAACAATGAAGAAGTCTAATCTCTAATGTGTTTGAAAAAATTCAGGATTATTTCTTCTCATATAGGTATTTCACAATGCAACAATATCCAGCAATAGTAGTACTTTTCGTCTTTAATTATCTTGTGTTCTAACTTTTGGCTCAATAATTTTTGGCACTGCATGTAGTTGGTGTCCGTTTGCAGCTGATTACAATACATATTTTCCTGAAGATACAAGTCAATTAAAAATTTTTCTTCTCACTTATATTAGCAATTTTGTATCAATGGTTGTAATGCAATTACTTGGTGCAGCTGCTTATACTGGGACATAGACAAATCAAAATTGGAAACAAGCATATGAAATAGATAATGTGGGTGGATTATTGCGTGCCATTCTATCACCTCTTCGTGGTTTTGGGAAATTTATATTTATTCTATTTTCATTATCAATTGTTGCATGCAATATACCGAATCTTTATTCATTATCATTATCTACACAAGTTATTGCACCAATATTTAGTCGTATACCACGTTTTCTTTATACAGTTATTGGTACTGCAGCCTATGTTCTATTAGCTATTGTAGCTGCAAGTAAATTTAATGGTGCATTAACATCAGTTATGGGTATATCTTCATATTGGTCTGCAATATTTATGGTTATTGTATTTGAAGATCATATATTATTTCGACGTTGTTCATTTCGAAATTACAATTTTAGTATATGGAATTCTTCTAAACTATTACCAATTAGTTTAGCTGCTATTCTATCGGCATTAGTTGGTGTAGCTGGTATTATACTTGGAATGTCACAAATTTGGTTTAGTGGACCAATAGCAAAAGCTATTGCAGAAGATACGGATATCGAAGGTGCAGATATTGGCTTTGAAGCTGGATTTATATTTACAGCAGCTGCTTTTCCATTATTTAGACTCATTGAACTGGATTTTATTCGACGATGACCATTTCTTTACATACTAAAGAAAAATGTGTTTCACTTTTATTTTATGTTCTTCTAGATTACTTCTGGGATAGGGTGGATGTGGATATGAGCGTTGGTGTGGGTATTTCTTGCACAGCTGTCCACACCAACATCCTAATTAGTTTTAAAAGGATTTTTTTTTCTTATACATTATTGAAGAAAAAGACATGCTCTGGTCTCCTCTTTCGATTGGTAAAAATCGCAGATCTCTAGCTGCTTGCATTCTCAAGTTATTCAAAAAACAGAGGAGCACATTGTATTTTGAAATGAACAATAAGTAAAAAAAATTTTTAAACACAACTTTGCACTTTTCTACCTCCTGCACGGCATGTCAATTGTTGTTGTTTTGTATATATGAGTAGCGTCGATGCAAGTGAAACTTGTATTTTCTTGATAGAGCGAGAGTACTGGTTGTGTAAAGGATAAAAAACACCATCGAAAGAGAAACAGAGAAAAAAAATACTGTGGCAAGAGCAGAAGGAAGAAAGAAAAAAGAAAAAGTGAGTAATTGGAATTTCGTCGATTATTTTTGTTCGTTTTGAAGCTTCTTTTGCTGTATTAAAAGTATTAATAATGTGGTGAAATAAAAATTTACATTTTTGCTTCATTTTAGTTTTTGTCAATCAATATTTCTCTAATAAACAAAAATGTATTCTCACTACGACTCCCGACAAGGAGGAATTACGCGTGATTATGAACAAGTTAATGAATCTTATAATACAATATCAAATACAGGAACAACATATCAATCAGCAATAAGACCACGCGTTACTTATGTACAACGATCACGTCCATTGGTTTTAGGAACTTATCGAAAATGATGTAATATGTGATGAAAGAAAAAAAAATAGAAGTAGTTCAAATATAATTTTCTTGATACTGTAGAATTAATAAGTTCTAGTTTAGAAAATTTAACAACTGCTTATAAAGCTATAGTTGTGAACATATTCATTATTAAATCATCCTAAAACTGTATCAATCTCTTTTGACTAGGAGTGGTAAGCTACTGTTACTATTGATCCAACAGTGAGCAACGAAAAGTTTGCTGGGTCCATCAAGTTTCGAAAATAACTATTAATACTCAAATTCAAAAATTTTGAAAGACTGATCAAAGATTCAGATTCCTCGACCATAAAGATATTTGATCAAACTTTATAAAAAAAATCGATATTTTTTCGAAATGCAGGCTTTCCTTTATAAACTTTCAAAAGTGACTATGGTTTTGACCCGCGAACGGGATATAAGCGGATTTGTAGAAAAATACTTCCTCCACTAACCTACACCTACTTTCTGTTCTGAGCAAAACAAATTACTGTGAAACTTATTGTCACTTTTTTTTCGTAATTTTTCCATGATATAGAAGGAGGTTCATCCCTACTTGAAAAGTCATGTATTGAAGTTATCATAGATGGTTGTAAAGCAGGAGAAAATTTCCATACTTTAAAAATCTGATGACTTTATTTCTATTTATAAATAATAGCATTTTTTCTTCTAAATAGAATATGGATTAAACAAAATTTACTAATTGAAACATCTGTAAAATATATTCGAATTTATCTGGTCATATTTTTTGGACCTAAGAAAAAATTAAGCCGAACTCAAACTATGTTTTCGGCTTGAATAAGTCTATGAACAATATAGTTCGTTGTTGTTTTTTGTAACTAATCGATAATGACTAAAATCGTCAAGGTACATTAGCTTTTTCGTTGTATGTACAGCCACATATAACCATTTACAATTTTTAGGAAGCAATATTCTGAGTTACATCATTGATTGAAATGGAAAGCTTCTTGTTAATAGTTACCGTTTGCATTTCATCAACCAACAATCTTTCCTAGGAATAAAAGCATTTCGATTTATTATGCATCTGATTTCTTCAATATTTTATACTTTAGCTGAAAAAGAACCTAATTTTTGAATGGTTTCTTCGGTAGTGGCGGTGTTATGACACAAGTATATCAAAACTTTCAAGCAGCTCGTGAACGTGATGTTTTTGGTCCAGGCCCTGCTGCTTTAGCTGATTTTTATACAACACGTCAACGTGAAAAACATGAACTTGAACAATTAAATGATAAATTTGCACAATATATTGAAAGAGTAAAATTTTTAGAAGCACACAATAAAAAATTACAAATGGAATTAGATGTATTACGAAGTCGTGCAGGACAGTAAGCATAAATAAAAACTAAAAGACAAAAAACAATTTGATTTTGTTTTCTTTTTCAAGAGACTCATCACGTATTAAAGAAATGTATGATATTGAAAGGAATGAAGCAAGTAAATTAATTGATTCTACAAAATCTGATGCTGCTGCTGCTAATGTTCGAGCACAACAAGCTGAACAAGAAGTTAAACGACTACGAGCACGATATAACGAAGTAACTAGTTTAAGAGAAACTGATCGTGTACTATTCAACGATTAATAGCTGAAGATTAAGCCGTAAAGTTTTAATCTACAATAATTCTTAAAAAATCTAGTAGTAATCATAATTTTAGTGAAGAATAATGGTTAAAGTCAAATATACCCTGTGTTAATATTTGCATATGCTAGCTAGATATTCGATGCGATAGTCAATTACGCCGTGTTAGATTTTCTTTTTTCTTTGTGTATTAATTTTCATCATATTTAAGTGAAATTAATTGAGAACATGTATAATCTTTAGAGATGTGTAGTTTCAGTTTACTGAGAACTGGCACACTGAGCATCGGAGCATTGACTACACTGGACCGTGATACACTGACGCTCTGAAGACACTAGGGCACCAATGTTTACTGATACAGCAGACGAGTCTCTATCAGTAAATGTCAGTGTTCCGGTCTCTTCAGGGCTTCAGTGTTTCACGGTCCAGTGTAGTCAGTGCCCCAGTGTTCAGTACATCAGTGGCATCAGTGTTGGTATCATCAGTTTTTACACTGTAACCACACATCCCTAATAATCTTTATAATCATTTTGTACATGTAAAGAATTTTTGTCCATAGACAGATGTCGTTGAAACCAGAGATCGTCACAGGACAGTTTTTTTATGCCCTGTCCTGCCCCGCCATGAGGGTAGGGCAGGGCGGGACTTGGAAGTCGAGCTTAAATTAGAAAAGATCTAATAACTGAAAAAAGAACTTTGTGACTGTAAAATTTTACACATTTGTTCAATTCCATTTGATTCAAACTTATTTGTGTCGATGAACTTGCAGATGAGGTAAAAGTGATTGAAGATGATAATAATGATATTGTTTTTGTGTTCAGTACTGGAAAACATTTATCAGCATGTTCTTTAAAACGTTTTTCATCATTCATTGTATTGTAAACTTGATTGTTTATACGTTTGAAACCACTATGAAATTCAGGAATTCTTTCTAACTGATTATTACTTAATTGTGCTGGATAACCAAAATACTCTTCACCATGTAGCAGCAGGTGACGATTCGTTCTTTACTATTTGATATTTAGATTCATGTTAAATGACGATAGATCAAAACATCGAACTTAGAAAACTCAATGAAATAATCGAAACTAGAAAGTTTAATTTTAAAAGATTTGAAGAAACTAGAATATTCACATGTTCTAAAATTTTATATAAATATGTTGTGCAAAACCAAGTGCATGTTTGAAACTATTTGGAAGAGGAATATATGAATATACTTAACAAAAAAAATCAAATTGTTCTCTTATACAATTCTGCATTATTCTAAAATGTTTTTTTCCTCTTTAAATCAGCTTGGTATTTGTATGCGAAATTTAAATGAATTATATGATATTCAATATAATAATAAACTATTGTTTCGACGAGATATAATGTCAAAAGTTATGATAAACAGTGTATAACGATATCTATTACAATTGCTCATAACATAAACATACCAACATTATTTACTAGAAAACCTTTTTCAAATAACTGTCTGGAAAAACAAATAACAGGGCAAAATATTTTGTCCTGCCCTGATCCTGCACGACAGGGCGAAAAAATAAGAAACTTGCCCTGTCCTGTGACGATCTCTGATTGAAACGCAATCTCTTTTCTTACTGGTTAAAGTTGTATCCTGAAGAAATATATACAGAAAAGAAAAGCTGTTAGCGCAATCCCTTGCGAGATTAAAAATGTGAAACACGCTGTAGCTGCTATAGCCGAAGTTCTAAAAGATGTTGTTTTTTATGCATACTGATGTACATTTCTTCATAATGGTTTATCTTACATTATAAACTTTCGACAGGATAATACTCCATATATGCTTCAATCATATGCTAGTTAGGTATCATCTCTGATATTTCCTTGAAGTCTTCTGTCACCGTCTATAATGATCCCTGAGTTCTGTTTGCCACGGTCTGTGACGGGTTCAGGTCGTGTCTGTTACGAGCTGTGGGAGGAGGTTGCAAACTTAATTTAGTAGAATTTATATACACTGCAACATATACATTATTTTTTATTTTGTCTATTAAATGTTTAGCCATGATTGAATACTATCTATAGATTGATTAATGCTTATCTTTAATAAAAAAAAATAGTAAAGATATATTTATTCCGTATCATTTTTATAGTATGATTCTTTGCACACATTCAACAAATACTAAAGACTTCATTTTCTTTTTGTGACAGGCATCGTAACATGGTATAAGTTATTTTAAAAAAAGAACAAACAATATGGATGGTACAAAAAAATCTTTCAAAGTTCAATAAACAAGTCCATTTTATAATGTAAAAAATTTTTGAAATTGAATGCTATAATAAATAATGTACATGTCAAGTTTATTTCTTATTCAAGATTTCTATTAAGTTGATGGTTCATCATTAATAACTCGATAGCTCAGTAAATTAGGCTGTGGGTGTGAGACAATAAAGATAACACCCAAATCCGACACCCATATCTCACGTTCACACCCTCAGAAAATGATTGCTCTAATCGAAAATGGGTTTTCAATTCTAAGCAAATAGTAAACATAATTAAATGAAAATAGTTTAATACATAATAAAATTCATATTTTAAAAAATTATAATTTAAAGAGAAAATTGTGCTGCTAATGTTATCTGATAGGCACCTTTTGAAAATGTTACTCAAAAAAAAAAGTTTTTGAAAACTTGATTGTTTTAATTTTCCTTTCATGGCGTCTTTTATATAAAATAAACAAAATACCTGAAATGAGACTCTCTCCCCATGAACTAACTCATCCACACTTCGAACCTTCAACAAACTGAAAATTCTTATGGATTTTAGAAGTATAAGATTCCACTTTAGTTATAATTATATAGTTAGTACAGAGCATCATCTATTTTTTCTTAAATCATCACCAAAATATTTAGCAGAAATGATTGCCCAAATTATGCTAATGATGAATATATATATAGATCTTATCATTTGCTTCAATTGACAAAAAACAATGCACACAGGGCATTTACAAATAACCACCGAATAATAAGTGCATTCATTTCATCAGTCAGTAGATCATTGTGTGCAACATGAATAGATATATTGCATGGCAGGGTTTGTATGTTTTATCCTTCAAAGATGAGCTGTGTAGACGGCGCATAACGAATAAGTGAATAGATTGTATCTTGAAAAAATACTCTGATAAAAGATTTGACGGGGTGGGTGTGGATGATACTCAGACACACACACCCTCAAGTAGCAGTGCTTGGATTTAAAAACAACATCGCCAATGTAGAGTTTCTGTTAAAGAAAAATCTTGAAAAACGACTAATTTTAGCTTTTTTAAAACTTTATAGATTCATAAATATTTTTCTCAAAATAACTTATCGTAAATTTTGCAAAACTTAGAGCAAATTGTGATGATAAGGATTGTCTGTTGTAATGCATTGATTTCATAATAGAACTATCCGAGTTTTTCTCAATATGTATGCAAAAATACGATATATTCTGTGATGAATTGATTAGATCTAGTTTCTTATTCTTCATAAAAGCTTAAATGATAGTATGCATGAAGTTCATCTGTTAACCGACACTCACATCAACACCTTTCTATGATTGAAAGAGTATTGATGATGGATCAGTTTTACGCTATTGAGTATCGCTTTCGAATTCAGATCGATCATTATATTCAGCAAGGAAAGATCTTTTTTAGTTATATCATCATTATCTTAATAGTATTATGATGATTTCACTTTATTTCATTTTGATAATTTTAGCGAAAGATAATTATGCAGTTGATAAATCATGATAATTTACTGTTGTTTGCCTGTTTTTCAATGTACTTCAATAAATCGTAAACTGTGAAGTTATATAAATAATAAACAACTGTCACTTAACAATGGTTGTCCACATCATTGAGTTTAAAGTTTAGCATCATATTGAATTTGATGAGTGGAAATAAAAATGTCAATTATGATCATGCATTCATGTAAAAACGACACATTACCGTGTGTATTCTTTAATTAAGAAAACCAAAAAGATTACCTTTAAAGCAAGAAAAAGAGTATTGCTATTAAAAGAACCTAACTTGTAATCTGTAATTTGCATCTATTTTTATTGGCTCGAAATATAATGTTTCAAATGCTTTATAAAATATTGAAAGTGCTTTCAAATTTTCTAATGAATGGTCGTATCTTGAAGCGTTTATTATTTGCTGATATCATTGGGAATAATGATTGTCTTTTCATCACTACCAATAGAAAAAGTAAATGAAATCTCTTCATGTTGTGTTCTAGGTTGTCAATCGACTACGAAAATATTGTTGATGTTATTGATCATAATATAAAACTTTTACGAGAATTTGATCAAAAATTCCATAGGAAAGTAATAGTTTGCCATGTGTATTGCTAATGCAGTTTCGATAGACAGTGTGTCTCAGGTTGAAAAAAAAACAATAAGTCTGACTCAAATTGCTCATTTCAAAATATCTTTCTCAGAGATCAAAGATTGGCTGTAATCGAGGTAAATTTAACAAAAATAATAACAGACAAATTAATAGAAACCTAAGCGAAATCAGCCATGCATCCGACCTCTGACGAAAGGAAAATTAGTGATGGATTGTTAGTTTTTCATTTTTATATTCTTTTGAACTGTCTTTCCATTCATCAAAGAACTTCAAATATTATCGTTTTAATCATGATGTATGCTGAAGTAATGTTAGCAGGAAAGAAATCTTAAAGTATTTCTTCTTTCTTATCTGAGAAGGGCTATTTACATGTCAAAACAGGTTTGTTACACAACTTAAGTTTCGCGAGTACTACACCAATTAATATTGATGTTGTTTTATCATGCAGTATTAACTCGGTATCATTATTTATCTTGTCTTCAGAGAAAAATTCATATAATAATGCCATGTCGAGTTTAATGTCGTTTGTTACTATAGTTGAAAGTACCACATCAGTAATGTCGTATTTTATTTTATACTTATACATATAACAAAGTGAGTTTTTCCCGATGTTGTCTACATTGATGTACACCGTTTAGTTTAAAAACAAAATAATATCGTTAGAAAATAAAAGTAAAAAAAAAGAAAAGCATCGTATTCCAAGTTCTAGAGTATATTAACTGTGGATATTTTGTGTTTCTTTTTGTTTTGTCATACGGATCATACGAAATCGTATTTCCTGTTGTAAAGTATCAAAAAAAGAAGCAACTATAAGCATTCACGTATTCGGTTCGGAGAGGCTATTCGAGTTTGTCCTCAAATGAAAGACCTGATGCTTAAGTAAAATTGTTTTCTTATTAAAACTATGAATATATTCTGGAACATTCAATATAAATAAATTGTCGTAGACCAATCAATTTTCCTTCAAGATATCCAAAATATGAGGCAGTGCAATTTCCATATGTTAGACATTCTTCCTTGTTCTTATCTGTAATTGTTTCACACGTAATCTTGAAAATTAATTGTCAAGAATTTCTTTCAAACTTTTCCTGATTGAAATTTTGACGAACATGTCACAAAAACAATGTTCTATCATCATTAGTAGATGACAGTACTATAAGCAGAAAATTTTTATGCATTCTTATATCAAAATGTAGAATCGTATGGATTGAAAAGTTCAAGAAAACATTAATATCTCCGAAATGAATGCTCATCGTACAAAATTTCTTCAAAATTGCCTACGTTTAGGTTCCCTCATTTTAATAACTGAATACGTTCAAATATGAGTAAGCATTAATCGAGCAAAATCTAGATGAAGATCTCATAATGATTGTTTCAACTGTGTTTTTTTTAATAAGGGCATCTAAAAAAAGAGTTTCTGAGATACGAGTTGCAGAGCTTGAAACTTTCTATGACATACCGAAGTTATCTTTCAAAACTATATGATTCAGTTTTTCTCTGATTAGGAATTTTGTATCGTGTAATCTTGTATTTGCAATGAAACTTGAGTTTGAAATAAATTAAGACTAAACGAGAAAGCTTGACATTCATCAGATTTTTCATGACCATTTATTACATCATAGCAGAAAAAAAATTTGAAGTGGACTTTCATTGGCTATACTTTTGAGAATTGTTTAACTTATTAAGTTTTTATTTCGTTTAAGGAAGAAAAGAATTTCCGAGAGCTAGTCTTTATTTTGCATAGACAATTTCTAGATTCATTCATGTCACTTTCTTCATGTAAGATATATCTTCAAGTTTGGACGTTATACAATGTTAATTATTTTGCGGTGCGAAGTTTTATTCATAAATATTTCTCGACATCTACTATGACAAGAATCTTAGTTTTAGCGCTTTCATTGTATGCATATGTATCATTCGATGGCCAAATGAATTTCTAAAGAAGAAATAATTGCGGTTTTTCTTGTCTTATTAGTCCTCGAATTATTTCTTTTGTCCTTCATAGTACTTTTTTTTTCCTTTTTCTAATTCTATGCATTGGATAAAATATTTCTTGTTTCCTCAATTACCGCTGGTATCTCCATTACCCGCGATGGATACCAAGTGATTTTGTACTAAAAGAAATGAGTCTGAAATTTTGATAGACTATATACTCTGTAATGCTATCAATATTTTTCTTTGTTCTATAAAAACTGTTAACGAAATTCTTATTTTTCTTATATAATTTTCTATGCTTTTCATGGCATTTTCAGTTCAAATTTGAATAAATTGCCATTTGTGGTACACTGCAACGTTTCATTAATCACTCCTTAGGATCACTAGTTCCTATTCATCTACTCTCAAATAAATACTTGATCCCTAGTGAAAAAAATCTAATTTTGCATGTAATTATTCTCTTTAGCAAGATAAAATACGCATTGAGTGAAATTCAGTTACATCAGAACTCAGATAATTAATACTTCGTCATTTTTATAAATATGAAGGTGCTACTGGTAACATTAATATACACTAGAACAAAATTCTGAAACCTAATTCTATACTATTCCTGCTAAGATTTCTTAACAGTCATTTCAGAAATCAAGGAGAGTGTCCACGAAGGAACAACATCGACAACTCATACTTTATCGCTTGATTCATTTCAGACTTTCAAGTAAATGACAAGAAATTGAATCTATTGAATGAAACAAGAATCAAATAAAAATTTGTTAAAGTAATTTATCAACATTTTTGGGTCATCTAGAATTTACTTTCAAATATATAAAAAAGAATGAGCACCTTTAGTATTGTTGCTTTCTTGAGCTACTGAACTCTTGATTATACATTTTATTTTGAAGTGATTTAGAAAACCTACACATATCAGGTAGTCTTTCAATGCACAGGTTGAATTGCGTAGGATTGTAATCATGAATGATCATGTTACTCTTCATTTGGATTAGTAAAATATTAACAAAAGAAACAGAAATTTCTACCGACACTAGAGTGACTAGTTAAAACTGTGTAGAATTCTAACAATAAGAAGATAATTAGATGCTCAAGCAAAAGTAATGTGAAAATACCACAAACAGCGGAGCTACGGACATTAAGCTGACTGCTCTATTCTACTTATTGTAGATAATGGTATGGTTGATTTCTAACATCATGTATAACTGAATGAAAAATTTAATAATCAAGGCTTAAATAAAGAATTATCCTTGACTTTGAGTGTATTCTCTTTCAATTCAGACTCTAATTGCAGACAATACGACAATTAACTAGTAATGTTCGTGATAATATCTAATTAAATGAACATTCTTTTTTCTTGTAATATTTCTACATGGATCATACTTGCAGTTAAATATCATTTCTTTGATGTAGCAGAAAGTCACAAGTTTCTTTTATGACTATGTTTTTTTTCCTAAAGCATTATATATTCTAGACACTCGATATTTTATCACAGAATGGCTTCTAATGGCATAAGCAGTGGTCTATTGATCGCTCCATACCAATTGAACATTTATTTTGGACTTTTTGTTTACGTCACTGGTATCATCGGTAGCATTGGCAATATAATCGTATACCAATCTAGATCAATGCGTAGTCGAGCTTGTTCTATTTACTTATTATGGGAATCTATTGTTGATCTGGTCTATCTCAATTTAGTGTTGTTAACACGCATATTAATGAAAGGTTTTCGAGTTCCAATCACATCGCGTTATGATAGTTTGTGTAGAATTCGACAGTTTGCTTCAAGTTATGGAAATCAGCTTGCATTCACTTTTTTAGCATTTGCAACAATCGATCGAATTCTGTTAGCCCAACGATCACATGGTAAGTTTCAGAATAATTCACTCCCTCATAACTTGATCATTTTGTTTTGTTCACATGGATCTAAATCATTTCAAAAGCATTGGATAATGATATGACCTAACTCAAGTTTGATTCTTCTTATGATCTTGCTTCTTCATAATTCGTTGATAATGTATAATTAGAACATTACAATTCTATAATAGAATTCTTTTTCTTAGTCACATTGTTTTTTCTTGAAAATCGCCACTTCTGATCTAAATATTACCATTTAATACACTAGAAAATTTGTGAAATGTCTATGATAGAACAATGAATTTAGTAGACGATCGATTCAAACTGAACTTTCAAAATATATAATAAATTTTTATCTTAGTCTTAAGGGTGTGGGTGTCACCTATTGTAACGTATGAAAGCTCTTTTGACAGGTTGACTTGTCCTAGCTCGACGTAGGACGATAGAATACTATACTATAAGATTGAATACATGGTAATTGAGTTATTGTGTCATCATTCACTGAATATAAAACAGATAGTTAGCATAAAAGAATATAATTTTATCTCATCGAAACGATTCAAGTTGATTCAACTGGAAAATCATTGACATACAAGATATCATCGTATACGTTTCTCTATTAGAAAGGAGATTCCATTTAAGAAGACAAATCATCTTAAAATTAAGTAGAATATTCTTGAAGTTATTCAAAGTACACTAATAGACTGTAGCATATACAGAGATGTTGAGATCACTTTCAGATTATGAATGATCATCTGTGAAACCTAGGTTTTAATGAACATAAATATATAGCGAAAAAATTGAAATCAATCAATCCAATATGCTTCACAGATGATAATACATTTTCGCATATTTTTTTTTCTAGGAGAATTTTGTTCATTTTAGAGTCTATGTCAATATCAAATAAACATAAAGAAGATTTTCGTAGATGATCACAATACACTCCCATTGCCGTAGCTATTTCATTCATAGAAATATCTCAGTGGCAAATTCAAGTTCTAAGAATTTCATGAATTTCTGTGGATGATACATATCGATCTATCTTTTCATTATTGTTTTTCTAACAACAAAGATACATCACATATTGCAAATGCAATCGTTCTATTGTATGAGGGAAAATCCAAATCTCGCAACAAAAGCATCTCTATAATATCATAAATAAATAGGGAAGCAGTAAATGGTAGCAATAGTTTCTAATACACATCAAGTTATATCCTGAAAGTTTCCTCTGAATTTGACGGACATGTTTTTTTCTTTTAACGAACAGAAAATATAAGAATAGTGAATTTGCTTAGAATCAACATAAGATATATGACCTTAAATTCTTTTTGTTGTAGCATATCGACGATGGGGCAATCGCATTCCTCTGGCAAAAAAGCTGGTAGCAGTATTTTTTGTGATTTGGATTGTGCTTCTCTGTCCTCGACTCATTTGGTATAGGACTGCTAATGGAGGATGTGGACCTCAGCCAGGTGTTTATGCATATTTTGATAATTTGTATACTGCAATCGTGACTTGTCTTCTACCAATGGTTGCTCTAACTGTACTCAGTATTCTAATTGGGCAAAGTATTCGTCATGTCATTCAACGGCAAGTAATGCCTGCACCGAACATCCATGAATCGGCCCATGGTAATCAATCGGTCATTAGTAAAATTGATACACAGTTGACAATCATGCTTTTTCTGGAGGCTTTTGTGGCAATGATCTCCTTTTTACCATATGCAGCAAACTTATTATACAGTAATATAACTGGTACCTGGCCAAAATCACCTTTACAAAATGCTTGGGAAACTGTTATATCAGAAGTTATTAATATTCTATCATACTTCTTTTTCAGTTGCCCATTTTATGTTTCGATTCTTTCATTTAGTGGCTTTCGCCATCAATTTCTACGTTCAATTGGACTCAGAAAGCAAGAAATCAATATACTGTCACATACACAAGAGACTACCGCTATGAGAACCAATCACATCAATACGAATCTTCATACCCACAAACATCCAGCTTATTAATTGAAATTCAAGAATATACATTATTAATAAAAATATTAGATGCCAAATGAATGACTCATTTGTATTTTTTTTTTGTTGTGTAAAAATATCCACTGAAAAAAAGAAATTTTACTAATGACAATAAAGAATTAAAGAAGAATCTCTTCTGCATTTTAATCAAATTATAATCATTGTTTTAAATCTTTCACATAAGAGAGAACAACAATTGAAAGAATATAAAGAAAATCAATTTAATAATACATGAATGATGAAGAATCTTAAAAGATGTTGCTTTATGAATATTTGTAAACATTATAGACGACATGTGATTTTGATACAATCATTAAAAAGAAAGCTCTTAAAGCTTTTTTATTGAATGAGTATTCAAATTTAAAAAATACACATCAACTGGTTTGATGATCTCTCGTTTTATATTATTGATATATTTTATTACAAATATCTCTAGGAAGAACACACAAACTATCTTAATTTTACGTCAAGTTTTTTTCATGCTATCCTTATCGTATACAAGAATATAGCAAAGCAAAACTTATCTTGAAAAAAATTTGTTTATAGAAGAGAGTTTTGATAACATAGTCAAAAAATAATCAGAAGTTCTATTGTTGTTTTCGTGTTTTTTTGTTTCATATTAATTACAAGTATAACACTTAAATCACTATCTATGAAAAGTGAAAATAAATTTCAAATTTTGTTTTCCAGAATGAAGAGATGCTATGAACTCAATAGCGTGTCTTCTTTCGCTAACAAATCCATTGATGGATGTCACATCAGAATGAGTAATACCGTAATATGATGTGGTATTGATAAAGTTTGTCAATATGCATTATATTGTTGTTATATTTTATTCTCGCGCATGTTGCAGTTCAACTTTTAGATTCCTATATGAAAATTCTCAAGATAATTTACGATAAATCGATTTTTATTACCAAGTGTCTATCACAAATGCAATCATGTCGAGACGTGACTATTATTACAAATGAGTTGCTATATTTAATATCTCAGGTGATGTTGTTGTCTTTGAAATTATAACCGTGAACTTTTTGGTTGTCTAGACAAATTAATTTTGATATACTCTGACAATTTTAATTACGGTAAATGAGGATGTGGGTGTTGGTATGCGCTCTCTACCTATTGACATCCACACCTGATCATCCAGTTACCCACCATATCCTTGTGAATGATTATATCCTTAATAATAATCATTCTCATCATGTTGTAGTTGTCAGTTTTTATTATTTTTGTTCTCGACTTGTTGATATTGAACTATCTTCAGAGTGTGGGTGTGGGTTTCGATGTGGGTATTGGTGTTTGAGAAGAACAGATACCCACACCCACACCCTCAAGATTGGTGCACACTGAACTCATATTTTTATTTCTCAGCAATACATTTACCTTTGATTGTAAAAAATATTCTGATTAATCGCGATTTTACGTTCGTTTTTTGAGAAATCATCAAAATCGCGGCGATTTTCAAGACATGGGAAACACAGAATTATAAATTACTGTTGTCATATGTCTCTCTCTCTCTTTCTTTTTCTTATTTTAATGTCAGTATCTATTTCGAGACGTGTATTGTTAGTGACAAGTATGAAATTTTACTCTTCTTTCTGCTGCTTGGCATTCATCTAGTTTTGTACAAGAGTGAAACTCAATGAAAAAAAAACATTATCAATAAATATAGATAAGAGTATTGGTGTTCTCCAGGTTCCAAGCAGAAAAAAAGGTTGTTGTTCGTTAAAAAGAAACAAATCAATGAAAGCAGTTTGAGTGACAACTCTGCATTCAAGGTTAGCTGCGCAAAAAAGCAAAATTGATGTGTTCTCAAGTAAAAACGTATCATGCAATGTTATTATAACCAAAAAAGAGGAATAGATGGTACCTTATCATTCCCATTTGTGCATCGAAGCAGTGAAAGAAAAAGTTATTGACCTTGTTCTATTTGAGTGTGATCTTTGTGTGTAATAGAGAATATTCTTTTGAATGTAAATTCAAGTCGTTAAAAACTTCGCTGGATATTATGAAATGTCTTTTTAACAATGTTAGTTTTCACAAAATTTTCGATAAAAATAATGTTGTAATATTAGGTTAAAGTGAATTTAGAAATCTGATGATTAATATTTGTTATTTTATCTTTAGAAAAATAGATTTTCGCTAGTGGATCGATTATCGACAAATCAAAGTAAAAACTATCAAGTGGGTTTTATTTATTGTTGTTCTTATATTTAGAGCGAAAGAACTATTGGAGCTATGTTCATCGAACTCATACTGTTTATCGTTATTTTATACGTCCTGTACACTCAATACCGAAGATGTCGGCTTCAAGATGCAACAAGTAATTTTGTCATTTATAGATTATTTCCGTAGAATAAGTCATTGATTAGATTTGAGAACCTTCATTGAAGAATGAAATCTTACTTGATCAGATGCAAATATGGAGTTTTCGATTTGTTTTTGTTTTTATAAGCCTAAATTTATTTCCGAACAAAATTCAATATTGACAAAAATTTACAAGGTAGAAAAATAGTGATGTATAAATGTCTCACTAACTCAGATAACCCCGAGACTTTGAAAAATAGCTTATTTTCGATTGTACTGTTTGACATCCTAATATGATGAGTAACTCTCGATTTAAGTACTGATGAATTCGTATGTCTACGGTGTTCAAAGCACATCTATTAGCAAATAAGGTCATATAGACAGCTACACTATAATCACATATTGTGATCAACATTATTCATACAAACAGAATCCACCAGCATACTCGATAATAGTATGATGAAGTACCAATTTTAATTTATATTCTATTTTAATTATGTAAGTTTATTTCTTTAAATTACTTGATATTGGATAAAGTGAAAAATTTCAGTGTTCGAATAAGGCATCTTTTGGTATTTCAGACACATATATGCGATTGATTTATGGATGAGGACAGATAACAATATAGAATTCTCGACGTTTTTGTTTCGACTGATAATACGAAGTCTGCTTTTGTTGAATATATTGTTTTCATCAATGTCTTTTTAAGATTGTATGAAACGGAAATCCGAAGATTACGTCACCATAGTGATCTTTTGAAATAACTGTGAACATAACATTGAAGAAAAAATTGTATAACAAACGAGTAATCTTAACCAATATGACGTTGAGACTTTTTAAAAATAGAAATCAAATTTCATGTGATTTAATACACCTTTTCGCAAGAAAACCGAATGCTTTCCTTTTTTCCATAGTCACAAAAATGATAATTATAAAGAACAGGGTAATGTAATGTGATTCACTTATATTGTTAGAATCTCAAGAACTGTAGATCGAATTCGACCCAGATGTTAAGTCATACAAGGAAATTTCATCTTTTATCTTGATCAATTTGATTTATATATTAGATTCAATCGATTCTACGACAACAAAAGAAAAAAAAAGACGAAAATAATGTTGATCGATATCATCAAGAACTATTCGAAGTTGTAAAAACGGATGATGTTGACCGACTTAAAGATATACTTAATAAATTGGACCATGATAAACAATCAACAATAAAAAAAAAACAGTACTCAATATGGGTATGTAAAAACACCCAGGTGATTCGATCCGACTGTCGGATTATATCGGATTATATCGGAAAAATTACCGGATTTTAACGGATCCGACGGGAACTCGTCGGAAGTTGTCGGCGTCCTAGCCACAGGATTCCGACAGGAGGTTCCGGATGTCGGAATAATCAGGATCCTGCGAAATCCCTGAAACTTCGACACTTTCCGACATCCAGAACCACTTGTCAGAATCCTGTGGTTAGGATTCCGACAAATTCCGGCGAATTTCTATCGGATTCGACAGGGTGAATTCGACCTGAGGCAAAGAATTCAAAAATTTTCTATAATTCGAAGCTACTGCAGTTGGCAGAAAATAAGTAATAAAAGAGTATAAGACTGCAACAAAGAACATATT
>CAJNOP010000471.1:0-12470 GCA_905250075.1 Rotaria sp. Silwood1
TTTTATCTTATGATAGAGAAAACGATGATATAGTTTTCTATGCTATTTGATCACTATTGAACTAATATCGTCATAAATAAATTACAATAAGAACTGTTTTTTGTACAGAAACGTAACGATTCTACTAATTCTATTTCAAAAACAATACCAAATGAATATTATTTATAGAAATTTTCATAGTACACTCCTCACCGGTCGAAAGAATAAATAAATGTGTATTGAACTGGATATGATGGCTTTTCAAAATATGTTTGTTAAAGTTTATTTAATCAATTTTCAAAGTATCTAAAAAAAATAGTTTCTTTTATTAACAAGACAACAGCAAAAATAGATTTTTTTCAGATAAGTTGATAGAAAAATCAGTTAGAGTTCCAACTAGGATAATAATGACATCTGAAACATTAATTTCAAATATGTAAACCTTATGTAGTTTTCTATATATATGATTGACGGTTTAAATACATACCTG
Source organism: Rotaria sp. Silwood1 (assembly GCA_905250075.1). Lineage (NCBI taxonomy): Eukaryota > Metazoa > Rotifera > Eurotatoria > Philodinida > Philodinidae > Rotaria > Rotaria sp. Silwood1. Next base: position 470 of record CAJNOP010000471.1, read on the forward strand.
ACAATTCAAAATTTTCTGTGCGCACCTCATGAAGTAGATTTGTCTTCAAAGAAATCAATTGAAAGTCTTGATTCATTTTTATTTCCTCTTTCGAACGATGAAAACCGCAGCTTTCTATCTCCTTCCTATGAAAAGTTATTCCAAAAATATTCACTCATTTTTATTTCTTTGAGCATATTTAATAAAGATTGATTTAGATTTCATTGAATTTATTCTACAATTCTTAGAAAGATATACTATTTCAAATATATTATAAAGTCAATCATTAAATATCAGTATTTAACTTTTTTATTTAATTATGTTGAATTGTAAAACAATGATCTTTTACAAGAACAATACATTGAATTAAATAGCAGGTCGTACAGAGAAATACAATGGTAGTTCTGATCCATTATAGGACAAAATCTAAGTATGGTTGTCAGTTACCGTTTTAGATAGTTTTTTCACTGTTTGGCAAGTGAAGTATTACAACTGCATATGATTGTATTGTAAATGATCGTAAATCGTTGCATAGATACGTTTTAGATTGTCTGATGACTGGTATCAATTTTGTAGTGCACTCTAAAATACGATTGTAATGATAACCGGTCACTTGAATCTACAACAGTTGAACCTTCATACTAAAGTCTTTTAACATTTGAGCCTAATAGTATGAGTGATCAAGATCAAGTTTTAAAAACCTAATATACATACACAATTTCAAAAAATAAAAGTTCTTAAAAGTTTCATTTTAAAGTACATTTGATTTATTTTGAAAATTAGTTGGCAACGGCTTAAATTTAAAATAAAATAAGATGTTCATGTTAGTGTTTTGATGGGTAGATTGAAAGCGTCCATAGGTTGAAGTCAGGGGAGCACATCCACAGATCATGCTTTGTAGTAAATGCTACTTTTCTCGTGTATATATATATGTGAACTGAACTAGACAGCCAGTAATTTTTGTTTCGAAAAGAACTCCTTGTAGGAAAGAAGATTAATGATAACATTTTCAATATCTTTTTATGTTAATTTTAAACGTTTGCTCATTGATCGTTAGAAGAATTTTTTCTATTTTTAAATGAATTTTTTTGAATTATTTCATATTTTATATTTTTCAGAGGTTTAGTTTTTTGACACTATGAGCATATTAGATTTTAAAAACCTGATATTGATCATTCATTCAATAACGAGTTGCTTCTCCTTTGTTTGTTCATCAGTATAAATCACATATACTGTATTCTATTAGGATTTATTTGTTTTTGAAAAAATTTCTCGATGTATTTGACCCTTTCGGCGACTATAATTATTGACCTGAAAAATTATGAAATATAATATGTCAATTTATAACAATTAAAGATCTTTTACGAAAATGTTTTTCTAATGTCAAATGATTTTAGAAGTGAATGATTTAATGAATTGTTCAATAGTATATTGATGAGAATGTCATCGAATAATTATTAAAAGTTAGAGAATGACTCTCTAAATAATATTATGTTTAATTAAAATGATATTATATTAATGAGTATTTCAATATGAAATAGTGAATAGATAATTAATTCTATATTATCTTCATTGATATAGAGAGTGATCTAAAAGTAATCGAATACTTTTTTTTTACTTTTTTTTTGTTCGTAGTCAGTTGAGTCTCATATTTATATGAAATATCTCAGATAATATCAGTGAATACAAACAAGTCTTTCTGGTTATCTATGATAATAAAAAAAATTCGATGCTTTTTGATTTTTATAGATTTTCAATGTGGAAGTTGAAGCTGATTTAATTACACATTATACTTATTTAGTTTGAGAAAGATAAAAACTAATTATTAAGTGATATTGATTTTTTTCAGATTTGAATAATCAGACAAAATTATGGAAATCGAAAAACACCGAATTTTTCTTATTATCATAGATGAGCAACAAGATTTATTTGCGCACTTTTGAACAAATAATTGCATCCAATAACTGACCATATACTTGATATTTGACTAATAGTACTTCGTATATGGTTTATAAAAATAGGACCTGTCTGACCTTGTAAAGAAAAAAAAAATAGGAAAACTAGTGTATTGTCTCATTTTGAGCCACGTTGTATACGTGCACATAGATAAAATAGGTTTTATTTCAAGCTGAAATTTTTTATTTAAAATATTGAAATATTTCAAAGTAAAATCTGTAGAATGAATATTATTGATAAAAATACATTAATTTAATCTATGTTGTCATTATCAGTTAGCCTTATATTCCAATATTTTTATTTTCTATATCTTCAGTTAATTCTAAGCAAAAATGTGATTTTTTTTTTCTCTCAGTTATCGTATAAATATATTGCTAATGATTTATTATTAATTAAGTTGTATGCTTTCATAGAAATAAAACTTGTTAAATATTTCTTTAAAATGATTTCTTAAAGTTATTCAAAATAGAAACTATTGTCGTAATCTAATATTAACTTGTAAATTTTGTTTATACCATCAAAAATCATTAAGAGAATTTCATTAGAAAATAATTAAGTAGAAAGATATAGTTAATCTATGATCTTGTATACTTACAAATAGTATATTAACTTGTTGCAATATAACATCTACCGAAAACAACACGTAAGATTTTAGCTGTTTTGTTAAAGTCTTCAATCAGATTTTTAGTAATAACAAGTTAACATAACGAACGATGTAAAAGTAATGACACAAAAATGTTGATCAATATTTCACTTCGATAAAACAGACGTTGAAAGAAAGCTTCTTTTTAGCAAAATATAGCGTTTTTTTCTCGTCTTTCGAATGATATATCATTTATTTTTATCCTACGTCTATAAATGAAACAACATAATAAAAACATCTTGTAGTTAACAATTAATTATAATTAATTGCCATCTGAAAGATGATTTTAAGAACTTCGAAAAAGTGTAGATAGTCAGACTTTGGAAGAGCTTTTGAAAGAGTAGAAAAAAAAAGTCGAATTAATCATTGTCTATCAATATGCTCGCGACAATTTCATATTGAAAATAATAAATTGATTGTACGAATGTTTCTCTTTTATTCTAGTCTTATTTCATTTATGAACATATGTTAAATATGAATAAGACACTATTCAAAAGAAAAGAAAATTTTCTATCAATTGGTATTAAATCTTTCTTTTCAACACATTGTTATCGAATAAACATAGAAGCTAATATTTTGTATCCTTTTCCCACGTTTTTACAAAGAAATGAAAAATTTTTTCTGAGGAGTATCTCTCATTTTTATTATGTTGTTTTGTTTATAGGCGTAAGATAAAAAATAAATGATATATCATTCGAAAGAAGAGAAAAATTACTATCTTTCGATAAGAAAAGCTTTCTTTTAGCGTCTTTCTATCGAAGTGAAATTACTGATCAACGTTTTGTCTCATTTGTTTTGTATCATACATTCGTAAATATATAATATCATAAGCAACTTGTACATTCTACTTAACTATTTTCGAATTGAATTCTCTTGTTGATTATTGAGTATCTTTTAATTTATTAGTTTAAATTGGTTTATATGAATCTTTTTTCTTTATTGTCTAGAATATATTTAAAAAATCATTTTATAGAAATAAATATTTAATAATATTCGTTTCTATGAAAAGACACAATTTAAATAATAAAAAAGTAATTATAGTATAAATGAGAACAAAAACAAAAAATCCTATTTTTCTGAGTATATTTAATTAGAATTTGAATTAAAAAAAATAAAATATTTAACGATCATAATTGAAGAAGAAAAATAGATATAGAGTTAGAAGATTGATACGATTTAATAAAAAATTATTTGAGAATATTTCTATAGAAAAAAATCAGTAAAATTATCAATATAATATGATATTGATTAGACAAACATTGAATTTTGAAAATAAATTTAATTTTATAAGACTAAAAATAAATTTATATATAAGAAAAACTAATCATATGTCACTTGACCCGTCTTATATCTTGTGTACTTGATTTAATTGATGATTAAATATCTATCTCTATTTATATCTTTTTTTTGTCAGCTAAGACGCAAATTAATCAAATCATAACAAATATTAAGATATATATCAATATTTAATTTAAATATTAAAAAAATTTATTTCATTTTTTTTTTTTTTTTAAATAAATACTAATAAAAACAAAATCTATTATTAATAGTATATCGAAAAAAGTTAACACTTATATCGTATAGATCAATAAATATATTGATTATTAATATGATATTAAGCAGATGGTTATTTATACAAGGTCTTATTAAAACGAAATAATATTGAGGCAAATATTTTTCTTTTCTCTTAACGTGTTCTTGATCAAGATTACAAAATCACCTGATACTTTGCTCTTTGATATTCGTCATAACGTGAAAAGGTAATTTGAGCATAAAATAATGGACGTCAATTAATGGGAAAAATGTATAAAATAACAATGAAAATCAAAATAATTGATGATAATGCATTGTCATGCATCGAACAATAAATAAGAAGAATAAAAAATATTTATTATTGCGCATATTTTATTATTCATAATAATTGAAATGAATCACATAATAATAAATATTTAAAAGATAATTAACAGTTAAATAAAATGAAAATATTTATTATTATCCATAACATAAATAAAAAAGAAAAAAGAAAAAGAAAAAGAAAATTTCAAGTTTTTATTGTTTAGATATTCTATAATCGATGAGTTAAAAAAATCGGTGATTTTGAATTATTTTGATCAAATTTTGATTGTGATAAATATACAGAAGTTGATTCAGTTGAATTTCGTGATATTGTATGAACTGATGGTTGAGGTGTTTTTTCTTGAATAACTTCAATTATATTTGGATTACTTCCTTGTTGTTTTAATTTATCTTCTTTAGGATTTTCATCAATTTGCATTTGAATTGGTGAAAGACTTTTCATTAAAGAACCTAATGCTGAATCTTCAGCAACAAAATCTTGTGGAACATGCCAATTAAGACTATCATCAAAATAAGAATCATTATCTGGTGTAGCAAATATAGGTAAATGAAGAAAAGCTCCAGTTAAAAGACCACCAACAATAGCCATACCTAATGTTAAAACAAGACCAGCACATTGATAACCAGCTTGAACTGCAGCTGATCTATGTATACCTCCTGATAAACATTTTGATGTTAAATTTTCATGATAAAATGATTTCCAAGGCATACTAGCAACAACAATACCAGTTAAACCTGCTAAAACTCCAGGCATACCATGTAAATTATGAACACCACATGTATCATGTATATGAATTCTTTTTAATAATTCAAGTAAATATTTATAACCTAATGTTGATATTGTTCCAGCAAGACTTCCTATTATCATAGCTCCAAATAATCCAATATCTTTATCAGCTACAGTACCAACAGCAACACCACCAGCTAATGTTGCATTTTGTATATGAATTATTTCTTCTTTACCTTTTCCAACAAATGCTGATATAGTAAATGTTAATATAACTGATGCACTTATACTAATATATGTATTAACAATAGCACGTAATCTTCCATCTCCATATGCTGTACCTGCATTAAATGATGGCCAAAAACAAAATAAAAATAATGTACCTATCATTGAAAATACATCAGATGCATAACTTGAACTTTCTTTTGGCGATTGAACTTCGTGTCGATGTTGAAGAGCATATGATGCAGCTAAACCAAAATAAGCACCAAATACATGAACAAATATTGATCTATAATTATTATATATATATATATATATATGTATGGAAAAAAACAAACAATAAATACATACTCTCCAGCATCATAAACACAAAAAAGTACAGTACCAATATATTCATTCCATACTTGAATAACAACTTCAACTAGTGCAAGTACAATTAATTGTGCTGGATTTGTTTTTCCAAGAACAGCACCAAATGATATTAAAACCGATGCACATACAAAATCTGCTTGAAGAAGAGTTTTTGTATTAACTGGAAATGATTTTGTTAATGTATTCCATTCAAATACATAACCATGAATTAATATAGCCCATTCAACAACAAATGCAGCTATTAAAAAATTAAATGAAACTGATGAAAATGAATAACGACGAAGAAAAGTCATTAAAAAACCAAAACCAATAAACATCATAACATGAACATCTTGAAAAAATGAATAATAAAATTCAACATCACCAAATGATGGTGGACTATTGTGAGATTGTGTTTCATTTGAATTTATACTTTCCTCATGTCTTAATCCATAATCAGCATGAACACCAAATAATATTATAAATATACATTGAAATACTAGCAATGCCGCTGGAAACATATATCGTTTCTGAGTTTCTTTAATTTTTTCTTTAACTTCATCAAGATCGACCACAGTCATCTTCTTTATTGATAATAATACGTTGCTTATAACTATTCAATACAAAATGTTTTGCTTATTTATTTGAAACAATCGTCTGCTTTTATATAATATTCAGTGAAACGTTCTTTTCTTTTTTTTTTCTTTTCTTTTTTACTAAAATATTTCGCCTTGCAAACGTCTATTATTTGATTTGTTAATTAAGCCACGCTTATATTATTTTCTTCTCAATCGAGAAAATTCAACAAAACACACGAACAAATGAAATGTGTTAGACCAAACAATAAACAAATCAAATTCATGTGATTGCAATAATAAGCGCATTTCATACATTCAAGTGTGAATAATCATTGTTTATGATATTATTTAAATCCTGTCAAATCGATTATCGTCAATATGAGCACAATTATCGTCGAGAATATAGCCCTAAGTTTTCTTTCTACTCAAAAACTTCAATCTGCACTCATTTTATTTACGAAATTTAACATTAAACTTATATTTATCTTTATATGAACTTTTTAATTTATTTAAAAAAAAATGTTCATTATTAAAATTGATTTATTTTAATTTCTTATGTACCTGACTGAACATAGACTCATTTATCTTATAGTATAATAACTATTTTTTGTTTAGCCCTTTCCAATATGTTCGATTGATCAATCATTTGATTAAACAATAATTTACTTTTTTGTTTTTGATAAATACATTGATTAATCAAAATCAAAAAGAATCCTTTGAAAATAATGGTTGTTTTTACTTGAATACTTTGTTGACAGTTTTTGAAATTTGTCCCTTAATGACTTATGACTACCTCGATCTGATAAAATTATTTTGACATTATCGATAAATTTTAAGATGAGATTTGTTTTCGAAGGTTAAAAAAACCTTTACAAAAAAACAAAAGAAATTAATTATTTAACAAAAAAAACTATGTCAATTTATTAGTGTTTCTAATTGTTATACTTTAACTGATATCGATATAGAAATGAATATGTGCATTTAAAATAATGTTTTTTTTTGTTTCCTTTTTCATTAATCAATTACAGATTTAAGGACACACATATAAATTTCTTTTTTTTTTTTCTAAATCTAATAATGAAAAATTTTCAAGCGCAATAATAAGTTTGAATTAAATTAAAAATGAAATTCATATTTGAATTGCAAATAATTGGATAGTATTAGAAAGTCACTCTTCATATTTAATATGGTCAATAAGGATTGACACTTGCACATCGATCGAAAGAAAACAAAAATCAAGACGTTGATCATTCAAAAAACAAAAACAAATTCAGACGAATACTGATTAACCTAATTTATCATTTTCTATTTATTTATTCAGATCAATTTAAAAAAAAACACATATAATTTATTTATTTCGAATAAGTTTATTAAGAATCCATATGATTATAACTCAATAATATAAAACAAAAAAAAAAGAGAATTTTTTTAAATGTCAAACAAATAAATACAAAAAAAAAGCTATATCTTATTAAAGATTTACAAATATATAGCTTAATATCAGTCACATCGATAAGTCTATAAATGATTAATGACAATCATCGTTGTTCTTTAGAATTGTTTCGTGCGAAGCTGTGAACCGAATCAAATCGAAAAAGAGAGAAGCCTTCATTGATAGCTAAACTATTTCTTAATAATATAGTAATGTACTTGACGAATAATTTATCTCGATTTCTATTCATATATTAGTTTCAATATTGTTATTACGATTTCTTTTTTATGTGTCTTTGAAAATAATTCTCATTATAATATAAACAATAGTCCATTTAAATAAAATTATTCTTATAATAATTGAATTTAAATTTAACATATCATTAACTCAATAGTCAAAAATTTTCTTTATACATATTTTTTTATTTTTATATTAATTAATAATCGATAAAAAAAAAAAGAATCCTTCCAAAGAATGTCAATATATTTTTGACAACGGTCATCTTTTATGGAACTCACATATATTTTCGAAGAAAATAGTGAGTGCAAGTTTTAAGTTCAAGGTTTCGTGGCTCCCCCCTCATCTTATAGACAGGCCCCCCCGATTACAGACACCCCCATTACAGACTGTAGCAAGTTCGCCAAAAATAGAAACAATGTCTGTTCGAAATATAGAGATAAAGAATTATATTTTGGAGAAGTTCAATATTGAATATTTTGTGATTAATATAATGAAAGCAAAGAAGATATGTGAGTTCCACATTTCAGCTTCAAAGGGGCTGCGCTAACAAGCTTTTTTTTTTCCTTTGTTAAAATCATTTCGAAAATTTAATATTATTTATAAAATTAATTTGAAGATAAGAAAGAAAAAGAAAAAAAATTCTATTGTTTGAGATGCGAAAATGTTAATATGATAGAAATAGTCAAAAATCAACATTTTTCATATTATGTTAATGGTTCTATTAAATAATATCAACGAATAATATTAATTATTATTATGTATTTTAATAAAATAAAATTATCAATCAACATTTTTGATAATATCAAAATCGAAAGCTTATTGATGTGCATGTAGATCTTCTTTTTAATTCCATCTAACATGTATATTCTCTCACTACAGCTTAAATCCAATAAATAATCATTTCTGCATCTTTTTTTATGCTTATATTAATTTTGATAGATTTAATTAATTATTCTATTAAGAAATATATTAAAAATTCATCGACTGATTTTCACTATAATTAAATTATTTATTTTTAATAACATTGAGAAAATTGAATTGATGACTAGTTTTTTGTTGGTGTTGCTTATCATTAAGATTTATTTGCCTTTTGGAAACTTTTAAAATGTACTTGAAAAAGATAAATATTTCAAAATCCTAATTCTTCTATATTAGTTAATTTTATTTCGATTAAATCTAATTATTGTTATTTGATTTTATTCATTTTCAAACTGTACAATTAATAATTTATCAGTATAAATATTATTAAATTTGTTTTTTCTCACTAATCTAACGAAGAAACTTCTTCAGATGTTTTTAATTTTTTTCAAACAAAAGTACAAAATTTGAACAAGAAAAATGATAAATCGAAGACGATAATCATTGGTTGAATAATTATTCGTTGAAAAGAAAATTTATTGAATGAACTCTTCATCGAATAATAAATAATTGGTCGATTGATATTTCGTCAAATCATATTTTGTCAGAAATGACTCAGTTAGAGATATATATAAAATAATTCTATCAGTGTTTTCTAACACACAAGAAAAAAGACAAAAAAAAAAAAATCAATTCTTAGTCATATTTCGCATTTTTTGATATAATTAATGTTCTTTTTCATTAATATAAATGACATGATGATGTAGGCAACCTATTAATAAGTTTGATGCGTATATTTTTCTTTTTCTACTGACAGCTATTATTATATTCGTTATCAACGCACTAAAATAAATAAAAAAAAATTGAATTGAAAACTACTAAAACCTAATGCAAAATCAATACTCACAATTTATTATTTTGATCCTTTGTTTTTTTTTTTTAATCGGTATTTGTTGTTGATTCATCTACAATTAATAATGAAATGTCAATAGTTTCATTTAACATATACATTTAATAGAACTATAATCCTTAAAGGAACTGACTTACAATCGAACTACGCTTTTTATTTATATACTTTATTATTGAGCAGAACATTTATAATTACGGCAAAATAATTAATAATTTTAGTGATATTTTGTTTGGATAAAGTATGTATTGACGAAATAACTGTCGATGAAATATCATTTGATCAACGGATAGATTATTGGAAATCATGAAAAATATAAACGAAGAATAATCAATCCAATAGTCTTATCCAACAAATATTTGTTTTGTTTGTTGATTATTTGTGGGGGTGTGAGTGTGTCCTGTACAAATAAAAAACGACGTTGAAACAACAAGTGACACGATTACAGTCGAAATGATTTTCTCTTGAATATAAACCTTCAAATATCTTATTTATAGCACTTTTTCAGATTTTTTTCTCGAGACTTTTCTTTTCTGAATTTATCGACAAAAAAAAATAATCTTGGTATTTGAGAATATGATTATTATATTGAATATTGATAAAAGTTATATATATAAAGTTAGTTTAAATGTAATGTATTTTTAGTAAGACTAACAAACAGGGCTGGCCCGAGTCAGCAAACATTGGGGGTTCTTCCGGATTTTTGTAATGCGAATAAAACTTTTGTCTAAGAGTACTCAAGAAAAAAAAATTATTTTCGCTGGGAAAAAATAAAAATTTTCGATTATTGGGGCTTGTCATAACCTCTACAACCCCCTATCGGGCCAGCCCTGAAATGAGTCATTAAAGTAAGAAGAATTAGAAAGAAGTATTAGTTAAAAATTATCTTTCTTCATAAATTCTTCTTTTTTTTTTGTTTTTTCAACTGAAAGTTTCAAAATTCAAACATACTATAAAAACTAAGTTGATAAATTGTTAAATTCTTAATTTCTAATGAAAGTAATTTCGATTAAAATAAATCGAACAAAAAAAATTTAACTCTTAACTAAATCTTCTATAATAATAATATTATTATTATTATTCGTCAAAATGATTTTTGAACATCTCGAAAGTTTTCTTCATATATTCAATGTTGATGTTTTAAATAGATAGATTATATTTGTTTTTCAATTTGATTAATAAGATTTATTAATTAGTTAAATGAATAATTATTTGATGATGCTTTTTTCTTATGTCAAATATTTTTCGAAGTTGAATTTAATCAAGTTAATAAAAATATTTTGTAAATGAGACTAATCACATATTATATAGATTAATCAACACTCAACGATAAAACCTTGTTCAGTCAATAAATGTGCAAAAATTTAAACAAAAAATCTATTTTTCATCTAAAAGTTCTATCTGAAAACAAAAAAAAAAACATTTGATTACAATTGTAAACTCTCATTATAGTAAAATGGTCATAAATAAATAAAAAGCAGAACAAAAAAAAAATAGGTTGATATTAATTTGTTATCAAAATAAAATAAGAAAGAGTTAATAAAACTAATCATTAAAAACAATAATAGGATTGTATAATAAATAATAAAATAAATGAAATGAAATGAATCATAAATATCGAAACGAATATGCTTAACTATTAAATAAACAAGAATGAATTCAATCTATATTTATTTTTTATCGAAAATAATGATAATAATATCTAAGATAACAAAAATAACTAATATCAATAAAATTTAGAATTATTTAGGTTAGATAAAAACAAACATCGCTGATGACGAATAAGTATAGAAAGAATGTCTCATTTTATTTAAAAACAATGTTTAACTAACGAGGGAACGTTCCCAAGTGATTAAAAGCTTTTGAGCTCATATGTTACCCATTAGGTAGAGGACCACTAGATTAGAGAAACCTCCAAAGGATTCGTGCTTATATTGAGATTTGACAGAGATATCGAATTTTTAATGGATTTTTCCTGCTGGACCCTAGTTCTACAGCAAAATCATATTTTCGAATTTCGACCTGAAACTTTGCCCAAATGAAGGCTTCGATTAGAGTAGCTTATATAGAAAATTTCAGAATTTTTGGACATTGCATTTCCAAGGTATCAATTTTTGAAAATATAGGCACTTTTCTATGTATAACATGGATACTTTGAAAGATTGATACCTTGGAGATGCAATGTCCAAAAATTCTGAAATTTTTTATACAAGCTACTCTAATCGAAGCCTTCATTTGGGCAAAGTTTCAG